>VNJO01004627.1:0-24042 GCA_008042535.1 Drosophila tani
AGGGTGGTCCACCTCCCGCAGAGATCCGCGATGCGGGAGGTAAGGCTGGCTAATCCGGAGGGCGCCAGGTGTCCGGATGCTCCGTTTGCGACTGGGCTATTTTTTAACAAGGGCCCCCAGCCAGGCTGATCATCGGCACGGGTCGCATGACACCTTGATCCAGCCCTTCACCTTAGCCATGATAAGTGATCGCAGACTACTGTGGCATAGCTATGGAAAAAGCTCCGCCCCAGACTGCGAATCCCAGATCTTAGCTGGTACCGTCCCTAGGGACACTGGAGCACCATTACCAGTCGGCACCCTCGTGGAGGGTTCAGCTATAGGATTTTTGCCAACCGAATAGCACTCTAACATACAATAGTTTTTGTTGATCCTGTTTGCCGGAAGTATAGGATTTTAACAATGTTTGACTTCCTGTTTTATAGCTAATAAATTGTTACGATTTAAGTTGATTGTTCGAGCGATGTCTGGTTCAGTTTCAAAGAATTTAATGAATCGAAAGACTCCTGGTTATACGGACTGCGATCAATAAAACCAGCTTTGTTAAAAAAAAATTTATCGACATTTGATTGTAAAACGTGAATTGTTTGTTGATGACAGAAAATATTTAAAAACATGTCAAGTTCATTCATAACAAAAAGCGAAGCTTAGAGCATCATCGAAATTTTGAATACCCTGGTGGAGAAAAAACTTAAATAATTCGTGCTTGGGTGTAAAATTTAAAGTAATTTATTTAGTAACAGGAAAGGAAGCAAACTTCGCCAAGCCAAAGTTTTTATACCCTTGCAGATAATAATTTAAATAAGATTAAAAGATCATATATATACACTATACATAAAATCTTGAAAAATAACGAAAATCGGCTAATTTGGACCGTAAATGTATGTATATGTATAGTTTATGGGGTCGAAGAAGCTTCCTTCAATATTGCAAACTTCTGACTAAAATGTAAAACCCAGCAAGGGTATATAATTTTAATTTTATTAGTCTTGAAACTCAACTAACAGACACACAAAGTCAGTAAAGGTTTTGTATTGTGTTTTACACATTAAAGTCAAGATGTTCTAAGCCATACAAAGCCTAGAAACCTAACCGCAAAACAAGGGAAAGAAATTCACCAGCATATTGACCCATTTACTATCTAAAAGTTTATATTTTTCGATTTAAGAGATTGTTTTGGGAAACATTTTTTGGATTACTCTTTAATTTAACTATTTATTTATTTATTTAACAAATTAAGTCTAGCATGCAATGTAGCAGTTTAACTCAGGCTGAGACCTATTTCTTATTACATATATAGATAACTATTTAATCTAAGAGATTTCGCAAAACGAATTGATGTTTTTATAAAGTCTAGAAAAAGCTTACTTTTTGAGTTGGAAAAAAACTGTAAACCGAATCGCAACGACAAAAACCAAATTTACTACATTTTTGCTATGCATGTATTACAATACACGTGTTGAATACGTGAAATAAATATGTTTCGTACATTCTTATTAACATAAAAGATGCTATATCTGTAAAATTAGTACAGTCAGTGTGTGTTTTGTTGGCAGGGCATCTTTTGATGTATTAAGCCGAATTTATATACACTCTCGTGTGTTCATTAGTACATGTAACAGGGTTTACACTCTTAGTAAGGGTTCATTTCATGTATTAAGGCCGAATTCATGGACAACTTTCGTGTGTTTCCGAATACGTGAAAGGTGTTTTGATTTTTTTTTACCGGATTCATGTATTCAATTCTTGTATTAAATGCATGAATTCAGACAATAAACCCAGTAAATGTGAAAAAATGCGGCTTTTTATATTTTTTTAAAAATGATGAAAAGTTTCAACAATTGATTTCTGGGTTTTCAAAAATCATATGCCTACCGTTTGGTTCATAAAACGGTTTTGGATAATATTTACTATTAAGTTAAAAAGCTGAAAAATAATAATGGTACGAGATATCAGGCACGTTTATTATTTTTGAATACAGTAGTGTGGATATATGTATAGAGTTTATTGCGAACAAGTGTCGGCATATACAAATTTCTGATATGAAAAGCCGCACCAAACCTGTGACGCAAGTATTTAAAGCTGCATTGGTTATGGCGCATTAAATTCGAATAGCGTTTGGGACAATCGGCTAATATTAAGTGGAAGTAAGATAAACGAGAAAACAGAAACACAAGTAAAATAATCGAGCTTTGCTACAATCAAATGGAATTCAATTAAAATTATTGTCACGTCTCGGCGTGTGGGTAACGGCAGCAGCAAGATCAGCCTTCGAACCCAAGTCCACAAAGTCACTAATTGTTTGCCAACAGTGTGGCTCTTGCCATGGCCACCGGAGCTAATCCGACACCTGTCCGCTTTTCCAGGTCGATTTGGTCGAGTTATTGTGATAACGAAAGATGGAGACGACAATATGATAAGACGCGAGGTGTTCCAGGAGCTACGTCAGCTGGACGATATCATTCAAAATGCCACCACCACCTACGACGGGGACACGTACACCTACAAAGACACCTGCGCCCGATGGGAGAGCGAGTGCTTCGAGAACGACATCCTCAACCTGGATGCGCTGATGGATGATGTGAGTACAGGAGATAACATTATATTTACTTCCAGATCCTTCAAATCCCTGACATTTATGTTCGATCCCTAATGTTTCGATCCCTAATTACAGATAGAGGCCGGCCAGCTTAATCTGACATTCCCATTCATGTTCAATCCGGTTACCTGGGATGCTCATCTATTTCCCGTATTTTTTGGCGGCACCAAGCTGAGCGAGGACAACCAGGTGATCAGTGTCCCCGCTATACAGCTGGTGTATTTTGTGACAGCCGACACCAAGCGTCAGGATGCCAAGTAAGGTTGAAAGTGCAGCGAAAATGTGCAAATCTAACGTTTATTTTCCTAGGGGCGCGGAATGGGAGGAGACGTTTCTGAGGGTCGTTGGCCAAGCCGAGGAATCGGGACAGTTTAAGCATATCTCGGTCTCATACTTCGCCTCTCGTACTCTAGACCACGAACTGGAGAAGAACACAAAGACAGTTGTGCCCTACTTCAGCTCCACTTTTCTGCTCATGGGCTTGTTCAGGTAAGTGTTGGACAACTCCTTCTAAACGGCCCCTGATGCCATATTGTCCTTTGCAAAACTCAGCATCATTACCTGCATGATGGGAGATGCCGTTCGCTCCAAACCGTTCCTGGGTCTAATGGGCAACGTCTCGGCTATTATGGCAACCTTGGCAGCCTTCGGTCTGGCTATGTACTGCGGCATTGAGTTTATCGGCATCAATTTGGCAGCCCCATTTCTGATGATTGGTGAGTTGAAACCTTAATTGAAGTACAACATTTTGATTTTTAATTTGAATCTAGTTCAAGAGCTTAATATAGTCCTAGGCTCGACGTTTCAGTCACTTAAATTTAATTAAATGCTCATATTAACCCATTTTTGTCCAAAATTCAAATTCTTCACTTTTAGGCAATATAAGCCTAAAACTTGATTTTTATATAATATGGAATTTGTATTAATACAACCATTTAAAATTATAAAGGTGTATTCCAAAATGCATACAGTATTTATTTTCATTGTTGCAGTAGAAACTTGCTACTTCCGTAGCACAAACATATCTAAAATTTGGCCGTAAGCCGTCACTCAATGACAGGTATGTGAGAACCGGTTGGACACACGGGAGAGAAAATTTGTAGGCATCATACTACCTAAAATTTAGGTAACCAATGGCCTAAAAATGGAATTGTTAGCTTTGGGGTATTGCCTAAATTTTAGGCCTACAATTCCTAAAAAGTATGGCCTAAAAATATGGCATTTTGGCAATATTTTGAAACCCAATTTCTAAAATTTTAGGATTTTTTTTTTGGGTGTAGTAGCTAACCGCTTTTAATTCACTTAACTTCAGATCTGTTAATTTGGCCTGTTCACACATGAACACATTTTATATATATATATATGCATACATACAAACATACATATGTACACATGAAGATATGTAACAAATCAATGCAGCTGTACGCTGCTCAGCGCATGTGCGCATGGCTCTAAATATAGCGGCAGTTTTGAGCGTAACACAAATAATGTAATGTCAACTGATACCCTGCGCGGCATCTCAGCATATCTTTAAATATAGCGGCCAAATGGGCCTAACACAAAACACTGTATATGTAATTTGAATCCATGCGTGGGAGCCACGAATTCTGTGTCTTTCCTATCGCACTCAAGAATGTAGCCAATGTTAGGGTTAAACAAACCACTGCGTTGGTCTAGCGATAAGACTAGTTTAAGAATTTCATGAACGCGACCTAAACGCGGATATTGAAATAAAGAATCAGTTTGAAATAGTAACTCAGCAAATGAAGACGTCTTTTTATTTAGTCGTTCTTTTCAGGCCAGTTAAATTAATAGATAGACTTAATCATAAATCATAGATACTTAGTTTATAAATTAGGAAACGCGTTCTTTATTATGTTCCCAAGATTATCTGCAAATGTAATTCATACCCTACTTAAGAACACTTTTTTTTTAACTCTTAGAATGTAGTAATATCGTGTTATCTAATTTTGCATGAATTCCGTAGGCATCGGCATTGATGACACTTTCGTTATGTTGGCCGGATGGAGGCGCACGAAGGCCAAAATGCCAGTGGCAGAGCGAATGGGCCACATGATGTCCGAGGCGGCCGTCTCCATCACCATCACCTCGGTCACCGACTTCATATCGTTCCTGATCGGGATCATCAGTCCCTTCCGATCGGTGAGGATCTTCTGCACGTACTCGGTGTTCGCCGTCTGCTTCACGTTCCTGTGGCACATCACCTTCTTCGCCGCCTGCATGGCCATCTCTGGCTACAGGGAGCGCCAGAATTTGCATTCCATTTTCGGCTGCCGGGTCCAGCCGATGTCGGTAGCCATCAAAGGTGAGTAACCTGATTGACTCGCGGCGATTGTGATTGTAGCTATTGTTGTTCTGTGACTCGTGGCGATGTGTACGTACAGAGCTTAAAAATCATTCAAGAAGGTTCAGAAATTAAGCACTATAAAGAAGGCAAAGTCTTAGTTAGTCATAGGTAAAATGCTCTTAGAGACTCAAACTCATTTTGTGATTGTTATGCTGCAAGGTCTACTTAAGTCAGTTGAAATGTGGACAGCGCCACAACCGGATCGAAGTAGTCGGAGTTTAGATGGCTTAACACCAGCAGCACAGCTGCAACATGAACTTGATCATGAGGCAAAGCCACTAGACTAGTCACTGTCTTAGCAGAGCAAGTGCCGACTGCAATTGAGGTCAATGGGAACTTGTCTCACAACACTTCTTTCTATTTTCGTGTCGTTCGGCTCCGCAGAGAAGCGCAACTTCCTCTACAAGGCGATAATGGCGGGGGGCATCGACCCCAAGGATCCCGACAATCCCATCGACAACAAGGACCACATGCTGATGGCATTCTTCAAGGACAACCTGGCCGCGGTGATTAACAACAAGTGGTGCAAGGGCATCATAATCCTGGCCTTTGCCAGCTACCTAGCCGGCGCTTGCTATGGCATAACCCAGATTAAGGAGGGCCTCGAACGACGCAAGCTGTCCAGGGAGGACTCCTACTCGGTGGAGTTCTTCGACCGCGAGGATGACTACTACCGCGAGTTTCCCTACAGGATGCAGGTAAGTTAGCTCCCGTTTATTGCTTCATTTCAGAATCTTATGGATAACTTGGCAAATTGCAGGTTATCATTGCCGGACCGTTGAACTACTCGGATCCCGTGGTGCAGGAGCAGGTGGAGAACCTGACCACCACCCTGGAGCACACCTCGTACGTAACCTCCAGGCGGTACACAGAGTCGTGGCTGCGCTCGTTCCTCTCCTTCCTGGAGCGCAATAATGAGCTGCTCAATGTGACCGTGGACGACGAGCAGACCTTTATAGAGGCGGTGAAGGAGCACTGGCTGTTCCCCGGCAACCCCTTCTCGCTGGACGTGCGCTTCAATGACGATGAGACCCAGATCATTGCCTCGCGGTTCCTCATTCAGGCGGTCAACATCACGGACACCAACCACGAGAAGGAAATGGTGCGGGATCTGCGCAAGATCTGCAGGGACTCGCCCCTGAACGCCTCCATCTTCCATCCCTACTTCGTGTTCTTCGACCAGTTCGAGCTGGTGCGGCCCGTCTCGCTGCAGGCCATGGTGATCGGAGCCGTGATCATGATGATCATCTCCTTCATCTTTATCCCCAACATCCTGTGCTCCCTGTGGGTCGCCTTCTCCGTCATCTCCATTGAGCTGGGCGTGGCTGGCTACATGGCCCTGTGGGACGTTAACCTGGACTCCATATCGATGATAAACCTGATCATGTGCATTGGCTTCTCTGTAGACTTCACGGCCCACATCTGCTACACGTACATGTCCTCGAAGAAGCGCAATCCCAAGGCTCGGGTTCGCGAGGCCCTGCACTCTCTGGGTCTGCCGATTGTCCAGGGCTCGAGCTCCACCATCCTGGGCATCGTGGCCCTGCTGCTGGCCCAGAGCTACATCTTCCTGGTCTTCTTCAAGATGGTCTTCCTGGTTATCTTCTTTGGGGCCATGCACGGCCTCTTCCTACTGCCCGTGCTGCTCTCACTCTTCGGGCCCGGCTCGTGCCTCACCTGGACGGGCAAGGACGACGGCAGCGACGTCGAGGTGGACGACAGCCTGGATGAGCGGCAGCTGGAGAAGCCATTCTCGCAGTCCTACTACATGCAGTACCCAACCATGGGCATCAACGGTCCCTACAGCTCCAAGGGCTTCCTGGGAGCACCCTACAAGGCGTACGGTGTGGACGAGAAGGATCTGGGCCTAGGCACCTCCGGCGAGGACTCCTCGGAGAGCAGTTCAAGTCGGTCGCAGCGCCGTCACCAGCAGGCCGCCGCCGCCGAGGAGGAAGTTGTGGTCCGGGAATCGCCGCGCCGTCGCTACGAGGAAGGCTGGCGTCGGTCCTCCTACCAGAATATTTATGGGGCGCCGGGCGCAACGCAGTTCCAGGCTCAGCCCGATCTCTATGGCCAGCAGGTGTCGGCGGCCGAGTGGCGCCAGCGCCTGGACGCCCACGAGCAACAGCAGCGCCATCGCCAGGGCCAGCGTCGCGGTCCGTACGATAATTACCACCTGGACATGGAGATGGACATGCAGCGGGCGCGACGCAACTCCCATGGCGACGTCATCGATCTCCATGGAACGCCAAACTCCTCCGAGGACGAGCGACTGCGACGACAGAGGGAGCAGCTCAGTGTGGGTAGCGGCGACGACAGCAGCTATGGGCAGCCAAAGGCGACTCCACCGCCTGGTGCAGGGTCCGTTCCGGCTGCCAAGCGGTACCATCGGCGACGATCCTCGGAGGACTCGACCACGCGCCACCAGCGCTGGCCGGCGAACATCGAGGAGCGGCGAGCGCGCCGCACCCACTCGCCCGCCCAGCACCGCCCAGAGACTCCCACGCCCAGCTTCGCCTACCGCTCCTCCTCGCACCACAATCTCTACCAGCCGAACGGGAAGGGATCGAAGCAGCCGCCCACCTACCAGTACGGCGACTACTACCACTGAGGCAGGAGTCTGAGGGCTCTGCACGGGGCTATGTGACAGGAATTTACCTACCTAAAATATATATTAGAGAGCTGGGTGGGTCACCTCTTTCGACTAACTGACGACTAACTAGAAAGGGTAGTAGAATTTGCACTTTAGAAAGACAGATTTTTGTAATTTATAACTCGGAATTTGGTCAGTTCTTCATTCCACACAAATTCGGGCGTTTTCCGCTGTATTCTAAAATTTATTAGTAAGTTACTCTATTATTTTTGACCCGACCCAGCCTAGATAGATATAGAATGTGGGTGAGAGCGAGGAAGCAGAGCAAATTGTCTTGTCAAACGATGGTCTATTTAAGTCAAAGAACCTCCATTCCAGATGGATCTACTCTTCATCGTGTACTTGCCCCCGTCTAGACAAAGGATTCGCACGTTCAGACAATATATTTACGAGAGCTCCGATTGGGCAACCCAAGCTCGCAGCAGCTAGAAAAATTCTACTCGTTGTGAGCCCAAAAGTTTAGATTAGTTCCGGTTTGATTTATTTATCCCAAACATTTCATCGAGAAGAGCTCGAGTCAGACAACTTAAGGTACCATCTACACACACACTATACATCTAGTTAAATATAGGCTACTTGAGTGAGACGTAGGGTTCCCCATTTCACTGTTTATTTAAATTAATTTAGATTTAGTGCGAGTACGTGTACGAGTCTGTTCGATAATGTTCTGTATAGTGCTAAGGCAACACTGAGTATATATTTAGTAACTAATAACTGTTAGGGATGGCCAAATCACGACCCGATCTTATGCTAGTTCTGTAAGACATTTGGGACAAGTTTGTAAAGCGTTTACAATTTTTGCTATTAAATAAAAATTTTTATATTTTCCTAGAAATTATTACCGCATTTCCTAATGATAATTTGAGCAAGCTGTCTTAATTGCTTTTTGAGCTACTTTTAATGGGATATGCCATGACCGTGGCCATATAAATGGCTTCGTATTGGAAGGAGCTCCGTTCAGTATGTTTTCCATATTGGTCATTATCAGTAGCTTGCCTTTGTGGGTTATTGCGTCCAATAACTCCACCAACTTGCCAACGACAACATGGCATCCCCGTATCCCCAGAGATCCGTATTTTTCACTGGCTGGGTTTGCCAAGGTGAGTTGAACCAGGTCCCATAACTGGCTCTTATTAGTATTCTCGTAGGTATCCTGGCTGGAAGCTAACTATATCTGCAACCGAGTGGGTTCGGTCCTGGCCACAGTTAGAAATGAGGATCAACATCAGCTAATGCTCGACTACGTCATCAGGAATGGTGAGATTATGCCCAAGGACTCTACCATAAATCAACAGCGCTTCCTCTGCTTCCTCTAGAAAAGTATTTTGGCAACCAAACATTCTGGCTGGGCGCCACCAATATCGTGGAACGAAGTTACCGCTGGACCTGGCTGAGCTCTGGAATTCCTGTGACCTTCGCACAGTGGGCTGCTAGGGAACCCCGATCCGATCGAACTGGCCGGGATGCTTGCCTAATCCTGGACAGTGATCATATGTGGCACAGCGCCGCCTGCAATGAAAAACATTTTTTCATATGCGAGAATATTTGTATGCTAGATTTCACGGGGCTAGACAAAAAAGTTTATCTCTAATTAAAATTGGGAGATTGAATTCTTAAGCTTTTTGGATAAGAACTGTTAAGAGCTCATTGTAAGTAAATACGCAATTAAATGTTCTGTTGCTTGCAAACCCCAAGCCAGTGAAGTCAAAAGGACCATATTTAAGTACAATTTCAGATAGAATTTTTATATTTCGATCGAATTTTAATTAGCAATCCGATCGGTGCAAAAATTGAAAGTAAAGTAAGGTAAGCTTTGCAATTGTAGATTTATATGTTTTTGATAGGCAGACACAAGAGCATGTATAAATGGCTGAAGAAAAAAACCGATATCGAGACTAGCTATTTTGATACAGAATTCAATATATGTCCCTGCAGTCTGTCTGTGCAGTGGCCGTTATACGTATATTGAGCCCACCGCTGTTTTTGATCACTGTTTGCCATATGGAAAGGCATCCAATATGGATTATATACATATAAATAGAGAAAAAACTCGTAAAATCCAAAAGATAATCTATTACGATTTCCGAATTACGTTCTAGCTTTTATAAAAATCTGACTGGGTCAGTTTATGTGTTAAATTTTTAAGTGAAACAAATCAGAAAATTAAAAAAAGTTTTGGCTGGCGGTTATATTATAAGTCAGTCAGATTTTTAATTTTTGGTTTCAGTTTAAAACCCAATGTCGAACTATAGTTTCATTTTTCCATAATTTGAAAATATCGCTTAACAGAAAAGCTTTATTTGTACCAAACAAAAGCTGGTTGCTGAAACTGTCCCTAGGCTTTAGAGCTTGTAATGTAAACTTATTCAGGGGAAAGGTTAATTCAATGGAAAAAATGTAAGCTTCATATTTGTTATTTTTTAAATAAAGTAAGACAACTTGAGGACTTACGTAATGAAGTAATATGTATTTACAATTTGCAATTATAGAAACCCAGCCAAAAAAATAATAATTCCTTTCGATTTCTTTCGATTTGCTTGCATATTCCTTGATATTTTATTGTATCAAGATATATCAAGGTGGGTTTAATATGCGTCATCGTCGAACTGACAACGCTTCTCGCAGACAAAGTAGCGCTGGAGGCTGCATTCCTCGTTCACCCAGAGTCCGGTGATTCCGTTGATGCCCAGGCAGTGGCGGTCATCGCTGGAGTAGCCGGGCAGTCCGTTCTGGAAGTTGCGGTAGTTGACGGCGCGTCCCTTGCTGAACCAAACCCAGTTGTTGGCGCTGCCCAGGTCGGTGCCAGAGGTCCACAGCGGATCGCTTAGCATCTCCTGCTGGTCCCGGGCGTAGGTGTAGAGAAAGGTGCGCAGGCTGCGCTGATCCTGCTCTGAGGTGATACTGACCAGCGTATAGCCGAAGGCGGCGCAGGTAGCCTGCGCCTGGAACCAGTTCACCTGGGCAAAGGTGCCTAGTGCGAACCGGCCGTCTGTCCGGCTGAAGGGCGAGAAGGCAATGTCCTCCTCGGAGGTACCGTTTCCAGGTGCAGGGGATGTTGAAGAGCCATCCAGTTCCGGGCTAGCCCAGGCCAAGCCAATGAGGAGGGAGACCAGAATCAGGGAACGCATCTTTCTTTGTTTGCCGACTTCATGAAGGCAACACGCCTTATATAGCCAAACTACGATACTAATTGCCCCGGGCATCCATCAATGTCACTAGATAAGCAGCGGAATCCGGGCATAACTAAGCACTTTCCTTAAATTGGTTCAGCGCTCTTGGTGTTTGCCCCTTGCCATAAATATCGCTCTCCAGTAAATCTCCATTTTTAGCGCTGCGCAAATCCGTTTGCCATTTTTATGTTTAAGTATTCGCTCGCTAATAATGTTATCCCACCCTGCCCTTCCCCACAAAGCCGGCGGACCGATGCAAGTGCTGGAAATTTATCGAAAAAATGTAGAAAGCATATCTCATTTAACTCTGCTGTCATCTGGGGGAATCTGAGGGAGAGGGCGAGGGCGAGGGCGAGGGCGAGGGAGAGACAGAGACAGAGACAGAGACAGAGACGTTATGACGGGTCAAGGATTGCCAATTGCCAAAGCGGAACGGAACCCTCGTCCAACTTTTCCCCACTCAATCTCGGTGCGCATTTCCTTTCGGTGCCCCACACACAGTGCATGTTGGCCAAGTGTTTACGAGTCCCGCTGGGATTGAACAGCAGCGAAATGTGCAAACACAGATCGCTGGATTTCACTCCGTTCCCATTCTCTCCCGCCCGGAAGTGGGGGAAAATGACATAGAATCCGAATCCGAAATTGCTGTTGCATTGTGGCAAGTGTGGCGTTCCGAGGGCGTGTGCGTAATATGATTTCTGGGAATGGCGTCCCATTCTGATTCCCATTTGCATTTGCCAATGCTGCAAAATGCACAAAGACTCACGTTGCGGACAAGGTCATTTATGTCAAGAGGGGCAGCTCATGTTCAATCGATGTTTTAAAGCCCAACACTCAAAAAATAAATTATCATAAAACTCAAAACTTTTAAGACTAAATGAGCCCCAAAGTCAAATAAACTTAATATTTGAAAAAAAAAACAATCTTTATGTGGAATTATTATTTGGTATCGTTCTGATTTATTACTTATCAGTAGTTACGCCGACCGGGAAAGCTTTTATACCCAGCAAAAGGAAACCACAATTATAAAATGCGATTTTATCATTTTCGAGTGCTCAGCCTTCCGTATGAAGAAAATAGTTCATATTTACTAATCTTTTCCATAAGTTTATTTTTACTATTTTAGTACAATTGATAAACATTAGGGTTTTTTAGACAATAACGTTAACCTTTCATGGACACGCATTTTAAACAATAAAAATGTTTTTTCAATTTAACCTGATCTAAAGTTTTTTTGGGAAAAAATTGTCACTTCACCCCGTATGTTTTAAGCCCGTGGGGGTGGCGTAACCCCTTAAGAAGTGTAATCTAAATATATTTTTTATCCAACAAAGAGTAAGTACAATTTGTCTTGTTTGTTAGAATGCTATATTGGATTACTTTTGTCGGAGAAATAGAGCAGTCTGATAAAAGCCGGTTTCACCAAGTCCACTTCCTAATACTTCCGTCAAACCAAATGAAATGAAACAAATGAAAAACGAGAAAGAAAGCTAACTTCGGTAAACCGAAGTTGGTATACCCTTGCAGTCTGTAATTGGATCATTGAAAATCGAACCATTTTAGTAATGTTGAAAAAACATCGAATTTTGTAAATTTTACATTTTACATGTAGAATTTTACATTTTCATATAAATGGACCGATCGATTCTATGGCAGCTATATGATATAGTGGACCGATCTTAATGAAATTAAAACCGTAATTCTAGAACCTTAAAAAACTGCTATGTCTTAAAATTTATAGAAATTCGTTGAAAAACAGAGAAGTTAAATTTTTTTTTACATTAATTTCGCCATCATTCCTATGGCAGCTATAGGATATAGTAGTCCGATTTCGGTCGTTCCGACATATATACTGCGTGCTAAAGAAATAAGACTATGCTGAAAATTTCAGCTCGATAGCTCAAAAACTGAGAGACTAGTTCGCGTAGAAACCGACAGACGGACAGACGGACAGACGGACAGACGGACAGACAGACGGACATGGCTAGATCGACTCGGCTGGTGATGCTGATCAAGAATATATATACTTTATGGGGTCGGAGATGCCTCCTTCACTGCGTTGCAAACATCTGGTCAAAATTATAATACCCTCTGCAAGGGTATAATTAAGCGGTTTTCATAATAATTGCAAAAAAAAAGTGCGTACGCTTACACGCAAAGAATAAGTCGAATTTGTCCTAATCTAGTGAAATCCAAAAATCTGCGAACTGGATCGAAATATTCTGAAGCGAAAAATGTACTTTTTAAGAGGATTGATGTAGCTCTTTATCGAGTAAATTGACAAAATTCTTTAATGATGTGTATATATGTATGCTTCTCAGCGGGGGCTAGGCATTTATTTTAGACGAATTGTTTCACTGTGAATATTTTTAGAATTCTTCTTAGTTTCGATTCTAGCTTTATTGTTTGTTTTTCATTAAATTAAGTATTATGAAAACACTGAAATATATTATAGTATATGTATATACGATAGTTCCTTATATGGAACCATGTTGTAAAAATTTAGATTTGGACTTGAAGTTTCTCTAAAAATAAACACAAAAATAGATGACTAGGAACATTTTATTTTTTGGGTCCTGGTTGACCATAAGGCGAATATGAACTTATTCAAAAGTCGTATGCAATAAATTTTAAACGAGATGAAAATGGTAACTATGCATTCCGCGATGCTGTCCCGAGGCTGTTCACACATTAACATATACATATGTATTTACAAATGTATGTAGAAATGTATTCAGCTGTGATCTGCTTAAGCGCATGTGCGCATATCTTTAAACATAACACAAATGTGTGCACTTCAGAAAATAGAGACATATAATCTGAACCCTTGCGTGGGTTCAAGGGATATCTTAAAAGATAAGATGACCAGATGTGCGGCCTCTGCGTAGGCCATATACAGCTTTACAGAGGCTATAGTCACAAAGCTAAAATTGGAACTACGAAGAATTCTAAACATATTCACAAGGAAATTATTTGTCTAAAATAAATTCCTAGCCCCTGCTGAGAAGCATAAATATGTCATTAAAGTATTTTATATATCCAAAGTATTTTAGTTGTACTCGCTGAATAAAATTAAATCCGCCCGAGAAAATTCTTTTATTCCATTTTGTTATTTTCTGTTACCATGTTAAAAAAAATTGATTAGTTTTGCTTGCTTAAAAATATATTCTTTTGTTTGCATTAAATTCTTAAAGACTGAATAATTATTTATTCAAAAATGACCACATATTATTAAAGGGTTGAAATGTTAAATGAAATAAAAAAGTGTTTCGCCCAACGTGGGGCTCGAACCCACGACCCTGAGATTAAGAGTCTCATGCTCTACCGACTGAGCTAGCCGGGCAATGCGTAGCATGGATCTGCGCTCGCGGATTGGCAGTCACCACAGCAGCATGCGGTCCGCGGTCTCAGGTTAGTTTGCCCCCTAGAAGCTCTTGGAGATTTCCAAGCACTTGTACGTACGAGTAATTGTTTGTTTTCAATTGGTTTTCTGAGGGTCTGACTGCTCTAATTAATCTTTTAATTACAAGCCCTCGAAAAGGTTTTTGAAAAGGTTGTTCTACGCATAATTAAATGTCCGTATCTTGAGTACACAAGCTGGGTTTCAGTGTAGAAAATTAAAAGATAATTCAAATAGGGATTAAACTATATTAGAACATATATTTTCTGTGAGCCATAAACTTGGATAAACTTCAAAACGCAAAAGGCACGCATTAACTTATATTTATACCCATGCAGAGGGTATTATAATTTTTTTCTTGATCATTTAACTGAAATATTAGCCAAAATCTAATTTAAATAAATGTATTATACTTTTAAATAGCCATAAAATAAAAAATTCGACTCAAAAAAAAAACTGAGTAAAAAATAAATCGAATTAATCGTATTTAAGGTTGTAAACCTTTTAGCTAAATGCTTTTTATTTATTTATACTTTTTTAACAGAGTATTGCTATGTTAAAAATCAGTTTATTGCTTATATTCAATGTGAAAATCAAAGATATTAATCGTAATAAAATTAGCTTATAACAAAGATTAAATAAAATCAGTCTAATTAACAGATTAATTATTAATTGTTTTACTTGGTTGTATTTTTTTGATAATCGAAAAACCAATTACTTAACCTATATTATCTGTAAAAGTACTAATATTTTGCTACAAGATTATATTTCTCCAAGATAAACGATACGTTCTCTTAAGTTCCCCAATCCCCGTTAGGTTACCTGCCCGGCCTGAGTGACAGTAGCGGCAATCTGGTCGGCGGCCTGCAGATGGCCACTTCCGGCTTACAGGCGCCGCATCCGCTCTATATGCAACCGCAGGCCTCGCTGAGCGGCAGTTCCTATCAGTTTCAACCAGATCTACTCCGATGTGACATCCGTGCGCTCGCTGGCCTCCATTGGCATTGGCTCGACGGACGGGCGCCAGTTGGTCATCGACCACCATCATGGTTTACTGCTGGCGGCTAAGGTACTTAAGAACAAAAAAATATTCGGGAAAATACAATTTAAAATACTATTATTTATATGCCATTTTTAGCTTATTTTCTTTTTTCATAAATATTAACTTAAAGTAGTATACCCTTCATATGTATGAAACGATAAGTAAAGCAATCCATTTCGTGTACTGTCTGAGTAATCTTTAACGTAGCTACAAATATAGTTGTGAAAAGCGCGCAATTAAATTGTTTAGCTTGTTGACACGATGACATGATCTATTTGCATTGGTTATTTGTCTTTGGTTACTGGGAAGGAAAAATTGCAATTAAATTGGATAGCTGATGCCGAAGCTGAGAGCAAGGGACGCGACGCTGCCAGGACGACAAGGACCCCTCTGACAGCAGAAAGTCACGCAGAATAGATGCAGCAAAGGTTCCTCGGCTAAGGCCATTGAATGTCCCTGCTCCTTCTTCAAATTAATTTATCTCTTCGACCGGGCAAAGGCAACTGCGGACGGGGGAAAGAGCTTGTTCTTCAGCTGTGGGACATAAAACCGGAGGTCGGCAACCGTTTTGCTTTGTTTTATGGCGCGCAAATTCATCTTAAGACCCTCAACTTGTCCTATTCGAAAGTTCTTCATATCCGCTTGGTTTTGCTCTTTTAAGATTGAGCCAATTTTAGGAGTGTGAGTTCTGGAGCCAACATTGATTGCGGTATAGGAGTAGTAACTAGGTGTGAAAACCTCTTTATCAGCGACCAATTCGAAAAACACAAAATGTAAAACTGTACAACCAGCGCATGCGTGCATGAGCATATGTTACAGCAACTAGTCTTCTCCCAAATCGCTACAGAATTTGGATAGATACCCTAAAGAACCCTATCCAAACCTAAAAATATTTTAAAATTGCATTGCGCACTCTTTGAGTCACAGATTGTGTTGAAAATATGAAGCTCCTGTCAATACTTTCTTTATTTTTCTTTACCGCGTTTAATGCACAATAATTTCCCTGTGATCCCGCGTCCTGGCTATTTCCGCATCCTACTCATCTCCCCTACCGACAAATCAGTGTCACATCAAGACTCTATCGTCTTCCCCTCTTCTTTCGTCTGTCTTAACCGAATGTCCCCATCAAAGCTAAAGACATTGACGGGCGACCAGTCGCCCAGTTCCTTAATTAACAAATTCCTGATAAAGTACAAGGATACAGAGGGGTAGAAAGTTTCCAGCTAATTAGAAGCCAAGCAACAAAGGGGAAACTGAGCAATTTGCGAGTTTATTAATTTTATGTCGATTTGCATGCAATTTCCGGCTCAAGGCGAGCGCTTTATACAACTTTTAGTTCCGTTATGATGCCGGATCCGGGAGTAATCTGGCAAGAGGACATTTATTCGATGCCTAATTAAAACTAATGGCCAACCAAGTCAGTAACGAGTGCCGGCAGCCAGCTGGCAGTGACTGCAGGTGAATCTCCCCCAGTTGAGTGGCTTTCCTTGTTCGATACGTCCTGGATGAGCTGCAATTCAATCGGAAGGGAAAGCCACTCCCGCAAAAGGTGGCAAAAGTTATGCAATACTCGCATAAAAAAGTAGCACGCGATTTTCCGATACGCCGCAGGGAGGAGTCGCTTGCAAATCCGCCACGAAGGTCAGTCCAAAGTCACTGCGTTGCGTGCCACGCATTTGCCAGTGCCCCTGGCAGTGGCAGTTGCAGTTGCAGTATCACCCTTAGAACAAGTCAACTGTAAATTGGCTTAACTGCAGTTTATCATTAAATTTGATGTCAGTTTATTCCACGTTGCGTTGCACGAAAATGTTGTGTCTTGTATGTGAAAGTTGAACGTGACAGGATGATTCCTGCGGATGGTAAGTCAAAGTATCCCCAATTAAACTCTTCCTACTTTATCCCCAAAATGTTACAATTTTTCCAATTTAGAAAAAAAAATATAAATATAAAAATGTACAATTGTTAGCTGTGAAATAATAATCAATCATCTTTCTATATAAATAGGCACCTCTAACTCTGATTTCCTTTGACATTAAGTGGTAATACACAGACAATCAGACGGCACTTAGTTATAATACCCTTGAACCCAAAGGGTTCCGAGATAAAAATGAAAAAAATATTCCTAAAACTATTTTAATTTTCGAGATAAACTTTTTGAGGGTTTCGCCTAATCTAATTGAATCAATTTTTTATTTTTTGAACAGTTATATATGTACACATTGTATTTTTGATTTTGGCTGACTGTGATAAAAATGTACCTTTCGCTCGTATGGCGGCTATACATATGTATGTTAAAGATACCCAAGTTTAAAAATATAAAAAAAGTTTTTTTTAAGAAAGTGATTTGTAAGAATGAACTTCTTTTGTATGTACACATACATATCTGGAGTAATAACCGTATATGTTCATTTTTCAATTTTCATAATATTTTCCTATTCATTTTACCTTTGTTCTATGGCATATATATCACTGTGGACGGCAGTCCACGTAGTGACGACGAGCACCGATACTGTGGTGCGCAGGGAGACTACTATATAGAGCCGTAGAATTGAAAATCTGCTACGATAGTCCTATCAAAACCATTTGTACCTTGATCAAAAGGTATTGTAAACCTCTTTGAAATTGCATACTGAGATTTTTCAAAAACTAATTAGTTCAGGAAAAAAGGAAATAAAAGCGCGAAATTGAAAATTTTGAAAATTGGAGCTATTGGGGCTGGTGGAGCTAAAACCCCCAAATTTTTAATGTTGTTGTGATCTGTCGAATGACCCATCATCACGATCCGATATTCCATTCAAAAGATATTCAATAAACAAGATTGTAACGGCCTTTCCGAAATTAGAACGTTTGTCCTGTTGTTTGTCTGTCTGTCGATTTTTTTGTTATAGAGTCCTGGAACCACTTTTATTTTATTTATCAGCTTGAGCTGACATTTTTGGTTTTCCCGCTAGTTTGGCGGGAAAACAGCTAAAAAAGCTAGATTTCCCCCGCCCCTAACTTCTAAACGACTTAGGCTACAGAAACGTGCTATATGTCGTTAAAAAGGTATTTTGAAATGATAATACCTTTGCCTTGACATAACTTATCTTAATATAATATTTAAGAATTTATTATTAAAATACATATTTTTTTAGTTTTTAAAATTTTTTTCAAAAATGGCTTTAACGATTTTGATAGTTACTCAAGGACCCTTGCCCTTGAGATTGCTCATCTGGTAAATATCGCTATCTCGAGATATTACTCAATAAAATTAGTAGCACCGATCTCATATACCTAACCTTTTACATGCACTATACATACATTTATGTAAATTATATTTATGTAAAAATATATGTAGAGTTACATATAACTGCAGTAAATTTTAAAACCATCAAACGAAACTAAAAATATTTTAAATTTGAAAAACTTTTCAAAATTTTTGTTTTTATCTTAATCTTATTTTTGCCTTTCCCGCTACTTTGGCGGGAAAACAGGAGAAACAAGTGAAAAAGCTACAGTCGATTGTGACCGACACGGACATGGAAAAACAATATGTTGACACCTATTGGTGCTGCCAACTCAAATGTAGATGTTGCAGAAATTCAACAAAAACACAACATTTTTTTTTTGTTTATTATCCGATTTCACTCAAATTTTCAGAGATCGTCCGCCCAAATGTTATCATTTCATATATATTTAATCCCAACCGAATATGACGACTATAGCTCACCAAATTTGGTCAGACGGACGGCACTAAGTTATAATACCCTTGAACCCTATGGGTACCGTTTATAAGAAGTGGCAATAACGCGAGTTTAATTATAATAAATTGCTGATCTTGATAATCTTGACGTAATATACTCGTACATATGTATGTACATGATACATCTTGAAATCCAGTTTGCGAACGATATTAACCCAAGCTTTGAATAATTAGCTATCCCTTGCGTGCCCGTAATCCAAGCCGGCAACCGCTCATTAGGCACCAACCATCCTCGCCAGCTTCCTCAACGAGTTCTGAGTAAATTGACAATCGCATTAAATGCGCTAAGTGCTTCAATGAGAAAGGGAATGAGTGTGTGCTTGAGCACAAGTGCGCTTGTGTGGGGCAACTACAAGTCGTGACATGGCCCTTACAAGGACCCCGAGCTCTGGACCCGACAGCCGTTGTGCAAGCTTTTTATCCGTCGAGCAAGCAAAAGTTTTTGTGGTGTAACTGCTGTGAGCTGCAGTTTCAACCGAGTTTCTGCCATTATGACATTTTCCTTCAAGGATAATTGTCCACTGGGCGTCCTTGGCTTGTCACACGGTTGTAGCTTTTCACATCTTTGGGAGGTTAAGTGGTTGTGTAAACACAAACCTAGATCAAGTCGGCTATACATATATTGAGATTATGCGATACATAAATCATGGATTTAAAAGTGTGACATAAAACGCGGCCGCATTTCATAAAATGGTTGAGACGCACCCAACTTATCTCAGAGGCGACACTGGCATTTTCAGGCTTGTGAATGTGTAACTTGAACAGGAAGGCATTTGAATTTCACACTTTAAGAAATATATGAAATGTAGATATCTTACTATTTAAACATAAGGTCCCGAAAAAAACATACGAGTTATTTTATTAGTAGGTACTAACTGAAGCGTCTCAAATTAATTTGGCACATTGAAATTTTTTTCAAAATTATTTGTAGCTAACACACCTATATTTTTAAAATCATTTTTGCAAGTGGCAAATTTCTTACAAGAAAGCCGCATAACAACAACATAGAAACCTCTTCATTCTTTGGAATAAACCATTTTTTACTTGCAGTAAATATTTAAATTGATCTATTTGATAGAGTCAATATCACTATGGGTCTTTGTTACCCAGAAACTTTTTCCAGTCGCAGAGCGATGTCATCCTTGGAAGCAACCACTGGGCTGGCCGCGGCCCACTTAAGTGTCTTGGTGGTCTGGTCGCAGGTGTGGACTCGGTGATTGCGCAGCAGGTGGACGAGGCCTAGCTTAGTCTGCAGGAGACCCAAGCGCATGCCGATGCAGTTGCGCGGACCCACGCCGAAGGGCATGTATGCATCCATGTTGATGTTGTTGCGGTTTTCGGGAGCGAAGCGCTCCGGGTCAAACTTGTCCGGGTCAGGCCAGTACTGCGGGTCGCGATGGATGGCCAGGGTGGGCACGTAGATAGACATGCCGTGCGGCAGCTCCATGTTGCTGTAAGGACTGAGGGTAAACTTCTCACCCTCCGAGGGCTGTGCGCACTCGCGCTCCGCGTAGCCCACAATCGGGTACATGCGCAGCGTCTCGTTGACCACCTGCGACAGGTAGGGCATCTCCTGGATGCGCTCGTAGCTGATGTGGTCCTCCTCTCCGAAGGAGTCTACGATCTCCTGGCGGAGGCGGTCCTGCAGCTCCTTCTTGTGGGCTAGCTCGTACAGCGTCAGTGTCATCGTGGAAGAGCTCGTCTCGTAGCCGGCTGTTTGGAAGATGGCCGCCTGAGCCACCAGGTAGTCCAAGTCATTGGCCGGGTGGTGTTTCTCCGGATTGGCGGCCGCCTCCTTTCTCCACGCCAGAAGGATGTCAACGAGATCGTTCCGCTTCAGGCCCGTACGCTCTCTTTCCGCCAGCACAAAGTTAATGCTGGTCCGGATGAACTTGGTGGTTTCCTTGGAGAAGAGCTTCACGCGGGTCAGCGTAGCGAGGGCCGGCAGCATGAAGATAATGGCGAAATCAAAGGCGCGACTCAAGGTCGGCGAGAAAACCCTCTTATTATGGTGGTAGAACTCGCTCTTGGGGACCTGCAGTGCGTTGGCCTCCAAACCAAAGGCAATTGTTGCGATCAGATCAGTGGTGAAGCGGGCGCATAGTTCCTTTATCTGGACTACCGAGCCGCTGCCCAAGCGATCGGCGCTGCTCTCCAGGTTCTTGCCAATCTGTGGGAATTATAATTTACAAATATTAACCGGTGCAATCTTTGTATTTTATTAAAACTTCTTGGTTTAAAGCAGTTTCGAAATAATGGATTTAAAATTAAAATATATTTTTAATTGTGAACTGTAATCAGAGGTCTCCACCGTTTGTGGAAAAGTTTACTAAATAGATACGATTACTCCGACCGACTTTAAAAATAAAAACTCCAAAAATAACCATAACATACAAATTCAAAAAATAACGTTTTTTATTGAATTGCCGCAGTTTAAAACCAAGGTTGGAGACTCGACTACGAGTGTGAGTGCAATCAAGATGGAGATAGAACGACTTTATTGTTTAATAACTCCCATGTTTACCATTGGATTATACTGCAATTTTCAGTGGACGTCCGGGCAAATATATTTTTATCAAGTAAGGAAAGCTTAGTTCGAACTGAGCCGTACTTCATATACTCTTGCAGATAATAATACAATTAATATTAAGGGATTATATATTATTTATAATTATATACTTTGGGCCGATCGGTCCTATGACAGCTATAAGATATAAGGTTTCGATTTGGAGAAAATTTAAAATCTGCAGGTTTAATCATATAGAAGAAGCATATATAGGTTTCATTTGGATATCTTTAAAACTAGCGAAATATGCCATTTTGGATCTATCGTTCGAATGAGATTTATGATGTTGCAGTTCAACCTGTATAGAGCTTGCAAAGAAATAAGACTATGCTAAAAATTTCAGCGCGATATCTCAAAAACTGAATGACAAGTTCGAGTATAAACCGACAGGCAGACAGACAGATAGACATGCCCAGTGGACCAACAGTCGACTCTGCTGGTGGTGCTGATCAAGAATATATAAACCTTATGGGGTCAGAGATGGCGCCTTCACTCTGCTAGGGTATAAATTTAATGGTATATATTTTATTACCTTCACCATAAGCGGATACATCTGCTTGATCTTTCCACTGGTAAAGACTGGCGAGAGCTTGTGACGCAACTCGTTCCAAGCTGGACTGCGGGCGAAGAAGAGGTTGTTGTGGCCCAGAGCGTCATTATGAGGATCCGTCCCAAGCGCGCGATTGTTAAAGTACTGGAACTTCTTGATCATCACCGTCTTTATCAAGTCCAGATCCCGAAGTACCAGAGCCGGGCGATATGACAGGAAGACGCCCACAACCGGCTCTTTCTCGAAGCCTGGGGCATCATAGAACTTGGCCATCTGCTCGAAAAATGGCACACGCGCGGTCAAAAACTCTCGGGTGCATCCTACAAGGGGTAGCGGACGAATAAACTTCACCCCATGGCGCTTCCAGAAACTGAAAGTCCGCCTCTGCCAGATGTAGAACACGATCGCCAAGGTGGCGAGCAAAAAAAGAAACTCTATCGACATGTTGGAAGCTTCGACCGCCGGGAGCTACTGTCGCTTCGCCTACCAAGCTGGTGCTTTTAAATGATCGCTTGAAGCTTTCCTGATACCAATATACCATAGGGGTCTGCCAAAGCTCAGATGCTCTAAGACTCTTATCAGGAGGGCAAAACGCTGCAAACTGTCAACACTTGAGAAAAAAACGCTAAATAATTGATAATTGTATGAGTATAGGTTAGGGAACAGTATAAAAATCAATTGATAATATAAATTGGCTAATTCACCTATTGCCGACGTTTCGGCTGTGATTTTTTTGAGTGTACACATTCTACCACTGATAAGGGTGTTTGAAATGCCGTTTAATGTTTGACTAGGCGAATATAGCGAACACTGTTTGCTTAGGCTTCGTGACTGTGCAAAAACAGTGAATGAATTTGCGAATCGGGCCGATGAGACTGAGATTCGGTTTGATCAAGTCAGCGTGTGTCAGTAGTCCGCCCGAGCTTTGAGGAAACACCCTGACCACTACTGACAGAGCATCAGAAAAGTGAGTTGAATATTTGCTAGCGTGTGTTATCAGGGATCTATTTAATTTATTTTGATTACAGGTTTTCGTATTCTGCCATGCTTGACTATTTTATTGTTAGTAAACAATGTTCGGTTGACCGTATGAACCCTTTGAGTCAGTGTATGGAAGACTTTTTCACGTTTTTGATGTTAGAGCAAACAGGTTGCGTCGACTCAAGTGTCTTGTTCCCAAATTTACATTGTTTATCTTTAAATAAACTGACAGTTTTTAAGTAGATCGTTGCCCCCAAGGCAGTGACAGCTTACGCTTACATAGGGCTTTGTGAACGAAGTATCCAACGGTCCTGTGGCGCAATGGATAACGCGTCTGACTACGGATCAGAAGATTCCAGGTTCGACTCCTGGCAGGATCGATATTTTTTTATGAAATTTTACAATTCTTATCTTATACCAGAACTTGTAAGATTGGTTCCTGTCTCACGATTTTAGAGCGAGTCTATAGAACCGCTCAGCTTAGCGTTTTTTCTTTTCACTCTCGCTTCAAATCCGAAAGCAATTTGCATATTGATGTACGTTTTGCGTCGGACGTCTATCTCTTTCTCGCTCCTTCATCCATGATTTGCCTGCAGTGTAAGAGTTAAGCATCAACAATAGTATATTTAAATTCCGGTCAGTAGAGAACGAGTTCGTTTTCTTTCTTGTTTCTCTTAATTCTTGTTTATAAAGAAAGTTTAAAAATAGTTAAAATATTAATAATTAATTTTGCCGATTTTGTGATACCCCCCAAACATTAAATTAAAACGATCATCTCAATCCCAATACAAAACAAGTAAGAAAGCTACAGTAGACTGTGCTCGATTGTGAGATACCCGGTACCTAAACGATTGTGCTTTACACTAAAAGGTCATTTAAAATTGTACATGCATTATCATACTCTACTTCGATACTTCTTAAAATAAATCGCCTCTCGAATTAGCTCCCGACCTTAACAATTTAATGTCATA
>VNJO01004630.1:0-61257 GCA_008042535.1 Drosophila tani
GGGTATTATAATTTTGACCAGATGTTTGCAACGCAGTGAAGGAGGCATCTCCGACCCCATAAAGTATATATATTCTTGATCAGCATCACCAGCCGAGTCGATCTAGCCATGTCCGTCTGTCTGTCCGTCTGTCCGTCTGTCCGTCTGTCCGTCTGTCGGTTTCTACGCGAACTAGTCTCTCAGTTTTTGAGCTATCGAGCTGAAATTTTCAGCATAGTCTTATTTCTTTAGCACGCAGTATATATGTCGGAACGACCGAAATCGGACTACTATATCCTATAGCTGCCATAGGAATGATGGCGAAATTAATGTAAAAAAAAATTTAACTTCTCTGTTTTTCAACGAATTTCTATAAATTTTAAGACATAGCAGTTTTTTAAGGTTCTAGAATTACGGTTTTAATTTCATTAAGATCGGTCCACTATATCATATAGCTGCCATAGAATCGATCGGTCCATTTATATGAAAATGTAAAATTCTACATGTAAAATGTAAAATTTACAAAATTCGATGTTTTTTCAACATTACTAAAATGGTTCGATTTTCAATGATCCAATTACAGACTGCAAGGGTATACCAACTTCGGTTTACCGAAGTTAGCTTTCTTTCTCGTTTTATTTTATTTATTCATATTTTATTGATGAGCACCAAATAAAAATGGATAAGATAATATTAAAAAATTGCAAATATTTTTATAAATATCATTTAAACATTCTTAAAAATTCTCTAGAATTTTAGAACGCTTTACTTCTTTAAAATACTTATTTAAATTCGCTTGAAAATTCCCAAAAAATACTAATTCGAAAGTTTGCTTGGCTTAGAATATTATAATTGTATTCCAGACAAGTGACAGACATTAAATTAAATTATAGCCTTATATTTAACTTGACAAAAGTGCGAAAATTAAATTAACATCCAAATACTATTTTATTTGCTTAATAAGTATATGAAAAATTCTTCTTGAAAACTAGTTATTGAGGGATCAAGCCGGTTTGATTTCACAAAAATAAAACCAAACTTGTCTTTATGATTTTCTTAAAGATAAATAGTGGGTTTGGATATGGAACTTAAGACCAAGTTGGAAATTCAAGTGAATCATACTATAAGTTGACGTCTTGGATGTATAATGCATTTAGTTAGTTTTTAATATTTTTTTGGGGGAGGTTTCCAATTAAAAATTTGCTTACAATTTCTTACTGCAACATTTTCCTTCAGAGTTTTTACTTGGGTGTTCGATTATAATCCCATCACATTAATGCCACAATTTAACCCTTTTTTGTTTTAGTTTCTTTCTCTCGATAATAACACGAGAAAGTGTCGGCTTTGTTTGTTTGCTGTCGTTGTTGATGATGTGTGTCCCTTGTCGCTATCATCACCATTATCACAGTTGCATTGTTGCAGCCAGTATTCAAAGTGTTGAGTAATCATCATTCCAGTCGACATCATCATCATCCACATCAGACTGTCTGTCATAGCTTGGTTGACCGCTTTCAAAACCCGAAATACACAGAAAAAATATACCAGCAATGCTTTATCGAAATGGCAATAAAACATGATTATTTAAAAATAGGTTTTGCGGAAATTACCCAGTTTATATTGGACTATGGAATCTGTTATTCGCTCTCATCAAGAAATTCGATTTGTTTATCTTTTTATTTTTTTAATTTCTTTTAATTCAATCGAGTTCACTGCCAACTTTTCTCAGTGCTGCTGAGACCACGAACTTAGTGACATCGAATTGATTATTTGAATGCCCTTTGTCGTCCCCTCTCTGCGTGAGTGCGCCTTCCTCTTTGGCGCTATCTGTCCTTCTCGAAGCCTTTGTTTTACTGTCCACAAGTCCAGGCCGGAAATGTTTTGGTTTTGCACTCTCCAGACCAACCCCAACAGTATAAAATATATATACTGGGAACATGCAGCTGCGGTCAAAATAATAGCACAAATAATAGCTTTACCCGGAGGAAAATATTCTTTTTTATTTTGAGGCAAATCTGAGAGAAATATTTGAGCTATATCTTAGATTTTAAAGTAAAGTGTATAATACTTAATGTATTAAAAATACTAGTATTTAAATACTTCTAGGTTTTTAAATTAATACAGATGAGATAAAGTTTATGATAATAAAAGAGCTATGCATATATATGGTAAAAATTATATATGAAACTCACAGGGATAGTTAGTTTCGATAGTTTCTTGAAAATATTTATCCTAAACACTACAATTGTTTCGTTTATTTTTCAGTGCTTTTATCTTGACCGCAACTGTATATTCTCTTCCTTTCCATATTTGGACTTTTTGGAGCCAGCAAAAGAAACATTTTGGCCCCTCTCGCACACACATGTTTGCTTTGTTTTATTTATTCATACATATGTATATTCTCTGGACAGTTTTGGCCAACTTTTCTCGTTCTGGTGGGATCTTTATTGTGTGGATTTTGGGATGATTTATTACAAGTTTTCGGGAATTCTGTGGCTTTGATCTGCGGATACGAACTGGAGGTCAGTGGAGTACTAGGGAAATTAGCATATTTTTATACCCTTTGTAAGGGTATTATAATTTAAGTCAAATGCAATGAAGGAGTTATTTTTAATATATGTATATGGGATATATAGGATTTATTAACCTTAAAAGCATAAAAAGCCGAGTCGATCTAGGCTTGTCCGTCCATGATATAGATCTAAAATAAATTAATAAGACTATTTGGAACGTTTAAATAAAATAATAATAATTAAAAGTAAGGGATTGGTCTGATTTTCAAACGGAGAGACAAACAGATGAACAGACAGACGGACAAGCAGACGGACAGACAGACGGACAAACAGACAGACAGACGGACAGACAGACTAACAGACAGATTTACAGATAGACTTACAGACAGACTTACAGAAAGACTTACAGACAGACTTACAGACAGACTTACAGACAGACAGACGGACAGACAGACGGACAAACAGACGGACAGATAGACGGACAGATAGACGGACAGACTAACAGACAGATTTACAGATAGACTTACAGAAAGACTTACAGAAAGACTTACAGACAGACTTACAGGCAGATAAGAAAGGCAAAGACAGACGGACAAACGGACAGACGGACGGATATTGCTAGACTTGACTTAATTGCCAGGCCGTTAAAATTGCAAAAAGCAATTAATATTGTTTATGTTTGTAGGTCTTTTATAAATCTGGGAATGGGGGCGGCACAAGCTGAGCGAATTCCCAAAGGTTTTGCAGCAATATCGATTATTAAATTATTTATTGATTCGTTGTGGCTATAATTATCTCGTGATTTCCATTGTGAATATTGCATGAAGCTAAATTTAATATGTTTTCCTTCTCTCCTCCATTAGCTGCCTAAACGATGCAACAATGTGACATGGGGCGGCGGCGGCAGCAGCAGCAGGAGCAGCAGCAGCAGCAGCAGCAACGGAACCGTACACTATTATTAACTGTTCGAGGAGCAGCGGCATTGGTTAACATGAAAGCAAACAATAATTTCAACTTTTTCAAGTTTCAACTTAGCGAGGTCTAGCACCAGCCAAAGCTACAGCTAAAGCGTTCTCCTTAGTGTTGACATCAACCCCGGAGCGGCTGGTGGTTTTTTAACGGAGTGATAACCCTTTATAATTAACTGATAACAAAGTTAAACGAACGACCTACAGTTACAATTTAAATAAATTTTAAACCTTATTAAAATGGCTGCAAAAACTACGATAAATAATTTGGATTAACAAAGCTAAAGCGCGGACACCAACCAATTGGATAACGAGTGATCAGTATTGGAATTTTACACAAAATCTTGGAGATCTGATTTAAGGAGAGCGACAGACTGAAACGAAGGAGCGGAGGAGCAGGAGGAGCAGCATCCGACGGGGATGCCCAGCACGGCGGGCAGCAGTGCCGCCGGCGTTGGCATGGGCGCCTTAATTAACAGCGCCGGCAGCAGCGCCAGCAGTAGCGTCATGGGCATTGGCCTGGGATCTGGATCTGCGGCGAGCAACGGGGGCGGCGGCGGAGGATCGGAAGCAGGAGCAGGAGCTGGATCTCTAATCGCACAGAGCACGGCTGGCACTAGCGCCGCCAGCAGCGGCACCATCACCTGGGACAACAACGGCACCCTGCGCTCCATCAATCCCGGCGATTGGTCCATCGAACAGTGCCTCGGATGGCAGCAGCCGCATCATCTCTACTTTCAGCTCGGCTGGGCCTTCCTCTTTCTCGCCTTCCTGGCCCCCCATGGCCCCTTTGGTTCGCTGTGGATGCGAACGATGCTCCTCATTGGCTGCCTGATGATGGGGATGCATGGCTACCTGGTTGCCTGTACGCCGGATGTGGTCCTTTGGTCGGGCATGGGAATGGCGGTGAACTTTGTCTACCTGGTCGTGGTGCTGTGCCGGCTGCGGCCGGTGAGATTCGAGCAGGAAATCGAGGCGGTAAGTGGATGTCTTTCCTATAGGATGTACACATTCTTATAGGATGTACACATTCCTATAGGATGTACACATTCCTATAGGATGTACACATTCCTATAGGATGTACACATTCCTATAGGATGTACACATTCCTATAGGATGTACACATTCATATAGGATGTACACATTCATATAGGATGTACACATTCCTATAGGATGTACACATTCCTATAGGATGTACACATTCCTATAGGATGTACACATTCCTATAGGATGTACGTAGATCAAGTTTAACATTAATATTACCTCCAGAAATATTTTTCTTGTAAGAAACCCCAGTCACCCCTCGAGATAAAACAATTATTATTTAATTTTTTCGACAGATTTCGACATTGCTTTAATATTTTTATTGATTTAATTTGTGTGTTTTATTTTTTTGTGTTTGATTTTTGTTTTTTTGTATTTTTCTCTCCTTTCATTGACGCTTGCTGGGGTTTTAATTTAAACTACATTCACTAAGATATCATAAATACATAGTTTCGATAAATTAATAAATAACAGACAAAAAACACGTACTGAATTTGCGTTATATAAAAAAAAAAAAACAATATAATTAATTATGAATTAAGCTAGTAATTAATCAATATGTGTAAATTATTGGCTATCGACTATAGGCTAAATGTGCTGCTGCGGTTGGCGGTTGAGAGTGGTTGGTGGAGTGTTGGGTGGGAGGCGGGCTGAGTTTATCACAGGAAATCGGATTGTGGAAAATCGTAACATTGTTCCATAAAGAAAAGTTGAATATTTTGTTTTGCTGGGTTTTTTTTATATAATCAATTGTTCAATAGGCATAATTTATAATTTTGAGAGAAGCACTGAACATTGATATATGCGGTATTTGTATTGTGATGTGTGGGTGCGATGAGGATGTGGACCTTAACTATTAGGGGTTGCCCACGGAAATCGCTTTCGATTTGAATAGTAATTCAATTGATTTCAATATCCATAAGCCATATAGGTGATTTCGATGGGCACCCCTGTCTCTCTCTTATATAAATTCTTCACTCCCGCCTGTGAGCTGCTGTGAGTGCCTTAGCTGAAATGTATTTTCGATGCCAGAAAATACAACTGCAGACACGTTGTCAGCATGACGGTCATATTGCCAATGGCAATGGTCATGTGAATGCGCCGGAATCCCTTGTGGATGCGCTGGTAGTGCGGACAATCGACAAGATCGCCCTGCACCAGGCTGCCCACCTCCTGGCCACTCCCAATCGCATCCTCGATCCTGTACTTCTCGTGCATCAGCTGCAGCATCGGGGGCACCAGATACAGACGCACCACCACCTCAATGCCCGTGGCCAAAGCATGGGATCCCATTTGAATCCCGGCCGCTGTCGTCCATCCGCTCAGAAAGTATTTCGCGTACACCACCAGCATCGTCAGGCTGAGCATGGCGTTGAAGGCGAAGTAGCGCGGGAACAGTATCTGCTGACACTGTCCGAATACGTGACGGGGCAGGGAGAAATATAGCGAGAGACCTGGAAGTGGGGATAATGAAAAATATATAGATAAGTAATCGGTAGTTAGGGTAAAGTAACTATCAGTAAAGATGTAGTTACAGTTTGCTATGGTTTGCAGCTCAACAAACCGAACGATGAGTGATTCTCTTAATTCTTGGATTATGATTATGTATTCTACTAAAAGAATAATTGCGTAAAGAGCACCTCTTTCTTGAGATTCATACTGAAGATTGAAGATCGAAGAGTGAAGGTCGAAGATTGAAGGTCGAAGAGTGAATGTCGAAGATCGAAGATTGAAGATTAAAGACTGCAGAACAAATCTTTTCAGAGTTCTGTCGGAAGAATAAGGCTGTCAGACTGTCTTGACTTTAACAGAAGTTTTTGAGTTTAGTTTTGGTGTCCACCTTAAATGCCTTACAGTCACGGATGATCCTTAGGCTGATCTTACGAATGATGTCTTGCCTATATTGCATGTAGTACCTTTGAGTGTGATTTATGGTTGCAACATGGGGCTTATATCCTTATATATAAGGATTTTATATATATAGATTTCTTGTGACAACTTACCAGACACAAATGTCATCCAGATCTGCGACCCAAAGTGGGTGGCAAAGGCCCCTAGGTAGACCAATGCCGCTGGTATGGTCGATGGTCTGGCTGCTGGCTGCGCTGTGGCAGATGTTGCTGCTGTTTCTGACATTGTTGTTGTTGATGTTGTGACAGTTGTCGCTGGGTCGATGAGATCGCGTCCCACAGTCATCAGCACGAATGCCAATATGCCAACGGCTATCAAATGTGCTGGTTGTGTTGTACGCGTCAGAATTCTGCAAGTAAATGAATATTCGATTAAAGGTAATCGCACTTTGGAATAAATATAAGGGGGTACACAATGTAGAAAAGGTGTTATAGGACTAGGAAATCGATTTAAGTAACTTTCTCCTAAAAAAAATCCCTTGTAAAATATTTTTTAATCAGTTTTAAATTTTTTATAAAGAAAATTTGTGATAATAAACTTAAATAATACCGAAATGGCCTTAAAGGATATGGTTTTCTCTCTTTTTGGGTTATATATAGCACCCTATACTGATCTTACAATGGTATAATCAAAACTAACTTTGTTTTATTGGTTATAAGTATCTTAAAGATACCCTCATAATACTCTTCTTATTACGACCCACAGATGCTTCAATAATTCCCAAGAAACTTCAATCTGTGTGCGCAGAGTCTCAAGTGCTACCATATAATCGGAGTGGAATCGAATTGGATTTATAGACGCAATCGCATCACAATCGATTCGGTTATATGTATAGTAGGCGCAATGGTCCAAACTCCAGATAGATATAGTGCAGTCGGTGGGTTATTACGTACACACGTGGCCCTCATGTGGCTGATTAGATTTGTTGTCTAGGCAGTGGCAGTTCCGGAAGGGGGCTTATAAATATTATCAGTATTATCAGTACCCCCCAAGAGATACCCCCTTGGTTGCGCCACTGGACCCCGACGAACTCGTCGTCGTCGTCGTGGTCGTGTGGCGATCGCGAATTTGCTCTCCTCGTGTCGTGTCTCTACGCATTAGTTGCGTCTGTCTGTCTGCTGTCTTCCTCTGGGTTTTTGCATACCTGTCTGCCACTATTTTTTATGTGTTTCTCTCTATTTTTTGTTTATTTTTTTGCAGTCGCCGCTCGCTTTTTTGCATTTGGTTTTTTGTCATGCGGCAAATACAAAGCCAAAGTGGCGTACGTGCGAAAACGCATGCAACCAAATATTGTATATAATTTCAAAGCGCTCCCTCTTAAACGCGGAGACCAGAACTAAAGCCAGAAAGTGTACATGGCAACAATCTTTGTTTAAACACATAAGAGCGTGGATAATACACAATTGCACTTGCACTTTTACGAGGGAATCAGCTGGCAGCTAGAGGGAGAGCTTCTCGCTCATCAAAGATAATAAATATTATTAGTAATAAAACCATATTTCCTCGATCTAATTTAAATGGCAGAACCTAGCCTCTTGGGATGCTGATAATATCCAGCAAAAAGCCCCTACTTTTACTACCAAAGACCCCAAAGCTCCTCTTCCCTTCCCATGACGTACCCAGTTTGCACTTTGCCCACCAGCAGGTAGCAGGTAGCACCCTGAGGTGATTCAGGGTGTCTCTGTAGGGGAACTCTATTGACTCTATTTTCGTCACCGCGTTGCGTTGATCGCGAGATAACGACGACGACGAAAGGGGTTAACTTATCGCTTGGCATTTGGCTTGGCGTCAGAGGCATTGCGGTCAAGGCGCAATGAATATCATATTCTAAGTACCTATTTTTAGATTCGCCCCATATATAGTTAGTAACGCTTCCAGGGGGCGCCAAGTCCCAATGAATCACCCCTAAAAGGGGGGGTTTTGTTAGGTTAGGTTAAGGGACATAAGTTATCGAGCTTTAGATTCTAGGAATACTTCATCGGAGCCCACTGTAGCGTCACGAGTTTGCCGTCCGATGCCAGTTATTATCAATGAAGTGCTAATAATCAGATGATGACCAGCCCAATTCAATTAAATAGATTTATTCGCTACTCTGAGACAGATATTGTAAGAAACAAACAATTTAGTAAGGCGCCTATTAAGAATTAATAGTGTATATTTATTACAGATTTATATAAATAAATGATTTCTAATTTAGATTCACTCAGATTTCTATTATTTATATTGCTCTCATTTTGATTAAATGACTTTGATAGTGGGTCCCCAACTTTTGGAATTAAGTTAGTCGACATCTGTAATAGCTTTCCTGTTTAAAATACTCAATTCCCTTCTCTCTATCTTTGTTTTAAATTATTTCTCTTTACCTCAGCTGTTTGCATAACGGCGTTCGTGCTAGACAACGAGCAAATAACAGCAGACAGAGTCAATAGTATACAATAGGGGCGTGTGATCAGCATGATCCAGCGCCGTGACAACGAACTGATAAGAATTTATAATAGATCTAATACTAATTGCGCCCTCCCTCCTCCATTCATGGTATTTCTTATGTCACATGACGAAATTGGGGGAATCTTTCTCGACCAATGACCGTAAAAAGTAGGTAAACCTTTATCGTTTATTTCTATTTATGTGGGACAAGGCAACTTTTTTAGGAATTTAACTGCTTAAATAGATATTCAGCTATTTTTCAATTATAACAAATTATAATTACTTTGCTGAAAATAACGTTTAACAAAAAAGGAACCTATTGTGCTTGTACCTAATGAAATATTTGAGTTAATGTCTTTATAATAGATCTTTGGGTATTTTTCAATTATAAAATCTAATTAGTTTGCTACAAATATTGTTTCACAAAAAATGTACCTACTGTACAGGTATTGTACCTCACAAAAGTTTGGAATTAATGCCTGCGTTTCCTGTCGCATTCCCCACATTTTTTGTGTAAGCACGTGAGGCGCGTGTCAAAGTCTACACTGATTGGTAAACGGAAATCGTTATAAATCATTAAAGTTACATGTGTAAATATTTTTTAAAGCGTGAACTTAACATGTAAACAATTTTTTTGTTTTCCTTGCAAAACAGATTAATAAATCTATTAATTGGGAACCTATTTAGACGGACATTGATCGCAGAAACATTTAATATTATTAAGACTTTAGCTTTGAAACCTGATAAATTGGATTTTGATTGGGTTTCTTGGGGCTGGGACTGTGGCTGTGTCTGGGGACTTACGTGTATAAACGGCTGGCTTGCAGCTGGGCCACCAGACAGGTGATCCGCTCGGACACCTGTCGCGTCATCTGGGTGCCGATGGCCAGCGCGTCGTCCATTGACGGCTCCATCGAGCTGAGCTTGCGCTGCTGCTGCGCTTTCAGAGCGGCGGCCGAGAGTTCCGTTATCTCGCCGCTCTCCGCTTCCCCTTTCGGCTGCTCTTTCTGCTGCTGCTCTTTTATCAGTTGTTCCTGCTGCTGCTTCTGCTGCTGCATTTTGCGGTAGTGCGGGCAGAATTTGAGAAGTTCGCTGTTGATGTTGGTACCGAAGCTGCTGGGCCTCTGGACGGCAGGCTCTGGTGCAGCAGCAGCAGCGCTGCTTTGTTGTGGCTCCTTAAGGGTAACGTCAGAGAGAGTTTTCAGAGTCAGAGGAGCAACATCGGCGCCGCTATCCTCGCTGTCGCTGCCGGCGGTGCTGACGTCGCTGCTGTTGTTGCTGCTGCTGCTGCTGCTCAGTTCCAGGTCTTCCAATAGCTGTTGCTGCTGGCTCCTCTGCTGCTGGCGCTGCTCCTTCTGCTGCTGCTGCTTCTCGCGCTTCTTCAGCGTGTACTTGACGCTGCGCACCGCCTTCGAGGGCATGCCGCAGGCCATGTACCGTTCGATCTGCTGCTCGTCGTTGTTTTTCTCCATAATCGCCGAATTGTGGCACATCTTTGCATTGGTTTCCTTCCTTCTTTCTGTTTTACTATATTTCTTTTTGAGAACACACTTCTTCTTTCTTTCTTTTGTCTGGCTTGCACAGCAAAAAAAATATCGGGGTTAGTGGTGGAACTTTTTTCGGGTGTTTTCAACTTTGGGCTTTTGCGATTCTAGATTTTCTATTTTCCGCGTTTCTTTTGGAGTTATTTGGTGTGGGGTTTTGGTCTGGGTTTTCAGTTTCGGGTTCGGGTTAATGTCTGGGGTTATTCTGGGGAGGCGACGACGCGGCGCGCTAAGGTTTGCGAATTTGAATGGGACGTCGACGGCGATGCCATTTGGTTTTATATAGCAGCGCTGCGGCGCGACGCCAGTTCTTGCGCTTTGCCGACGCCGAAGCTCTGCTTCCGCTCGCGTGCTCCACTCCATGCGCTCTTTCGCTCTCTTCTCTTATCGATCGCTCTTTGGCGCTCACACTGCAGGTTCCATTTTTTGCACTCGGAACAGCTGGTAGACAGCTCCACTTGAGTCCATAGGCTGAGTGGTCCACATAGCTCCCACCGATCTATACCTAAATATAGCTCTAGTTCCACTAGCCCTTGTATTTTTCATTTCTGCATTTCTTTCTGCACTTCTTCTTCCAACTGGAACTGGCAACGGATCAAGCAAAGCCTAAGAGAGGGAGGCTGTGCTGCTGCACTGGCTCTCTTAAATCGTAAGCTCCAAAGGGAACGGAGCCAAGAGAGCGCTATTAGAGCAGAGCCTCTATTAGATCGGGTGTCACGCTGCGATCGTTTGACATTAAACCGCCTTATAAGCACCTGACAAATGGGCGCCACATGTGAATAGTTTTCGGACTAACCTTCGGGCGTCCCTCCCTTTCTCTCTCTCTCTCTCTCTCTCTCGTTGTCGATCTCCCTCTCTTTCCGAAACTTTCCATCGACACATTTTAGTTTCCCAACAAATTTGCGGCGGCAAAGAATTTGAATATTAATTCACAAATCGCTTAGCGTACATTACTCGGACGTCACCAGCGATCGAGCAATCCCCGATCTTTGGATTCACCAATTCTTGTTTTCCAAATGAGTCAACGGCTAAACTTCGGCGAATACTTGGATTACTTCGATAACTGACGTAGCTTCCTTTCTTTCTGGGAACTTTGGCTCAAAAGGTGTTTGGGAAATATCGATTACCCATTGCTTATGGTCCCTGCATTACTCCCTAGGGGGTAATATGATATAACTTGGTGCCAATGATCATTAAGACTCTAAAACAGGGATGCTCAGAAGCCTAACTCGCGAGTGGAGAAATTTCTCCGTTCAGCCTCTGCCGGTACACGCACCAGTGTGGTAAAATTGTTTTGAGGCTAGGTCAAGCCCTTTTTAGTGCTAAATAGATCCAAGTTTAAGACTCTGAAACAGGGACGCTCAAAGCTCTAACTGAGAGTGGACAAATTTCTCCGTCCAGCCTCTGTCGGCACACGCAGCAGACCGGTAAAATTGTTTTGAGGCTATTTCTAGCCTTTTTTTGAGTTTTAAAAAAGGATTACTATTTTTTTTTGTCTTATTTGTATATTTTTTTTTTTATCTATATTTATTAAAACAATGTACTGCTCATTAATTAAGGATAATAAATATTTGTATTACTTATCTATATATAAACAGGATTATTTAGTAGGTTTTGATAGGAACTCAATGATTATCTAGTTTTTCGTTATATTTCTTACTCACAAAGAGCGTTTGATGAAAAACCATCCAATCCAAATGAAATGACGTCCTATCCCACACGATAAGGATAAGAATAAGAACCGATTAAATGCATTAATCACCAAGTAACTCAGTCGTGTCCATCGGGGATTGCCGGTCAAGGTCCTAACCAGAAACTGGCCATCAGAGATCAGAGATCGCGGTTCAACCCCCAAAAATAATGCGCAAAAGAGGGCAAGACACACACGCAATTTCTGGCTGGCGAAAAATAGAATAAACAAGCTGATTAGTTTGATTAAAGGTCAGGCCGTAAAGCGAAATTGATTAAGCTATAAGGCTTAATCATGGCCAATCAGTGGTCGGACGGTACCACGGTCCCTGGGCATTATCCCCAGTATCTCATACCCGACGGCGCCCCCCCGCGATATATCCGCTGGGCGATTCTTGAGAGCCACGATGAGTAGCCAAGAAATCGCGATGATCAATGTCACGATGTCTGGCCACAAAAATCGGGGGCTCCAAAAGCGGAATTAATGCCGGCATTTGTATGCGCAAAAAGGAAGCGGGAGCCCCCAAAAGCGATTGTCGTCGTCTCGATCGGAGAGATCTACGTCCGGCCAAACAAATTGAAACAGAACGCAATGGATTCGAACCGCAATTAGATAATGAGCAGTTTTGTGGGCACAGCCAACAATACCAGGAATCTTATATAGAAAGCACTCTCCATGTATATCTTATCCGATCCGCCGGCTCGCATTCCTCTTGTTATGTCGCGCACGTTCTTCGAGCTGGCGTCGGCGGCTCCAAAAAAATAATGCGGAGGGAAAAATACGAACTAATGAATGAATCTCAAAAATTGAATATCTCTGCGAATGGCAGTCAATCGATCAAATGCAGCGATCGATAATAAGCTAGGGAATAGTTTTAAGGAAAGAAAAACACAAAAAGTTTGCCAGCAAGAAAGTTGCAAGTATCAGTGATCATGATCATGAGCTAGAAATTACGTAGCCACACAAAATTATGGGAAAATGGGAGTTTTATATCCTAAAGGGGTTTGACCCGCTTTTTCCCGAGGATAGACCTGAAGTTACAGAGTATATAAATAATTTCCAGAGAGATTACTTGTGACATTACGGATATATTTATTAAATAATAACTAATAACTAGGTAATACAATTTTAGATATTATTTATGGACTTGTGAAAGCGTCGAAAATGTATGCAGAAAGGCTGAAACTTATTTTTATCATAGACTCTTAGTTTATGTTTCTAAATATGATAAATAAACAAATTAAGTCATATAAAATTTTTACAAAATAAGAATAAATAATAAGTTACTCAAGAAGATAATTTAACACCGACAAAATTCAACTTCGAATTAGTTTTCGAGGTTTATTCATATTTTTCCTCATGTATATCCGCTAGTATTGGACTTTGTTTGGCCTCATCTTGCCATTGGATTGGTTTTTATAGTTAGTGGTTCAATACGTGGGTCAAGTCTGGTTTGTTATTATTATTTTTTTTATTTAGTGGGCTGCGGCAAATTTAATTTCGTTGAAATGCTTGAAATGCGGCGGACGTGCCCGGCCGGCTTTCGCGTCATATGATGAGGTTCCCCTCGAGATTAGGACGGCGACGGCGGCATTTGGCGTTGATTTCTTTTGGCACCTTGACGCACCACGAAACTTGGAGGAGCGCTGATGAAAGACGGTCCCGTGTCCGCGTCTGCGTCAGCATCAGTTGTCCATCCATCCAACAGATACTTATGATGGGAAAATATTTACCACCTCGCCAATATTTGTACACTCCCACCGCCCACCAGCCCCCGGAACCACCCACCCACGCGCCTTCGCTCAATCATTGTCCGAATTCCCGCGTAATCCCTTCGAGGGAAAGAAAAGAAAACAAACATCGGGCCCACGTGAGCTCAGCAGATAAAGGAGATATAAAAAGGCCCATTTCCCCCCAAATACTTACCCCCATTTTGAGCATGAGTCACCTGGAATATCAAGTCTAGATTATGGCAAAGTAACGAATAATTTAAAAACCATTAAATAGGAGGAATAAATATTAATAGCACTGATGTGTGAATGCTCTGATAAAGAGATCGAAATCTCTAAGCGATTTCGAATCAAGAGATTTCAAATCACATTTTTTTCTATATTTAAGAATGAATTTAGAAAAAAGAAAGGTTAAAATACAGAAAGCAATATCATAAGGAAACTTTTCGAAAAAATAAATCAAACTATTGGGTATGTTTTGTGAATGCTCAGATAAAAAGCTCGAAATCTCTAAACGATTTCGAATCACTTAATCATAACATAATCAAGAGATTTTAAATCTCTTTCTACTGTATTTGAGAATTCAAATCACTTTTTACTGTATTTGAGAATAGAATTAAAAAAAAAGAATACAGAAAGCAATTTCCCAAAGAATCAAGAGATTTCAAATCACTATTTTATCTGTATTTAAGAATGAATTTAGAGAAATGAAGGTTAAAGTTCAGAAAGCAATATCATAAGGAAACTTTCGGAAAAATATATCAAGCTATTGGCTAGGGTATCGATATGCTCTGAGAATAAGCTCGAAATCTCTACGCGATTTCGAATCACATAATCAAGCGTTTTGAAATCACTTGTTACTGTTTCTCAGAATGGAGTTAAGAAAGGTTGAAATATAACCAGCAATTTCATAACGAAACTTCTCGGAATAATATAAAAGCCAAACTATTGGCTAGGGTATCGATATTCTTTGTATTTCACCATAAGATGGTTCGCTTTCGGAGCGACAAAGCTTGCGCCCTACAATTCTTCTGCTCGTGATAAGCGCCCGGAGAAAGAGTTGAAACCAAGCCAGAGAGAGGGAGGCAAGAGAGAGAAAGGGGAGCTTGCTTCTGTTATCAAAACAAGATGGTTGTTTACGGGCCGGGCGTTGATTGTTTACAAGCTCCATTGTTTTCACACGATCGACATATGGGTACATATTTATTTTATTTTCTTTTTACGGCCCCCACTGTTGCCGACTGCCGTTTGGCGTGCTGCTTGCTCTCTTAGCAAAGAGAAAACCCAATGCCTCGTTTATTGTCGGTCTTCTACTCTCTTTGCCCATCACTTCTTCGATCACCTGCTCTCTCCTCCTATCACTTCTTCAATCTCCTGCTCTCTCGCTGTCTCTCTATGATCTCTACATAGTATATATTTAGGCAGGTCAGTGTTAAGAGCTACCCAATGGCGGAATAAAAAAAGAAATGAAAAGAGATTAAAGAAAAGCACCATCATCATCGTTCAAATAAGGAAGTAATTAGTGCAAGCATCGATCTTACCCTGGCATGCTCCAGAAGAATTCTTTGCGGTCAATCGATTTCGATTCTTCTTATAAATAATCCTTGACAAGGCGAAGACGGGCAGAAAATGGCAAAATCAATTCATAACAAATTCCGACCCCTTTTTCAGTCGTTACTAATCTCTTAATTTATTTTTGATAAGTTTAATTCATTAATGAATTCCAAAGTCTTGGCACTTTTCTGTTAAAAAAAATAAATATATGCTCATCGTAAATTCCTATTAATTGTCTGGAGCTATTATTATAGATTTTTATTTTATAGATTTTATAGATTATACAATTTGGATTTATTTTAGTGGAAAAAATATGGAATTATTATTATTAGATATAAATATTTATACATAACAAATATACATTATAATATGCATAAAATTAGCTAAAAATGTACTACAAAATCTTTCAAAAACAAAACAAATATGAAGGATTTAATTTCAATTAAAAATGTACCTTTCCCGAATTTATATTCTATTTATTATGACTTGTGTGTGCTTGTATATTTTTCTTAAACACTGAAAAATTTGCCTTGAGCCACACCCTCAAATAATATTAATAGTTTTTTAGGAATTATTTTTGCCAAATGGCAATTGTGTGACCTTATTGCCTTATCATACCGACGCGAGCATTATCTCTGGCCAACGATCGCTCGCAAATTGTTGCTCAGTTTCGGCTTTAGTTGAGTTGTAACTTTAATTTTTTTTTTGGTTCTGTGGAATTTGTGTTTGCTTTCATTGATTTCAATTTGCAAATTGCAAGCGGCGAACTCGAACGGAATCCGCGCTTTGTTTCCCACACAGCATAGGAATGAATGAACGACGACCCCAGCCCATCCTCATCCCCGTTCCGAGTTCCCAGCCAACTTGCCATGTACATATGATCATCCCATCCACCAGTTCATCATCATCAAGAGGCTGCTAATCTGCCATATATGCGGTACACAGATCGAAAAAAAACTAAACAATCAAATATCAATGAAAGAAAATAAATTCCTGAGAAATATAATATTAACTGATTGTATTTATACTATAATATTATAAATAATATATATTATAAATTTTATAGTCACATAATTGATATAGAAAACTTACAATTTTAACTTTTATTTTTAACAAAACAGAACATAGTGTTTACAGAATATACAAAGAATATTTAAAAATATATTAGTGCAAGGATATTTGTTAGGATTTATTTGAGAACAATAAAAAGGAGTTTCGAACTGAAAGAATTTACAAATATATTTTAGAAATAATTATATATAATTATAATTACATTTTACCAACACAGTTACTATATAGACTATGTTATTTTACTTTATAGTTTATGTTTAGGTTAATATAGTATTTCTTCCTCTGCATTTGTATCTGGGGCTGCCTTAGCCCCTGGATTCCGCTTTTGCAGCTCTTCTCTGCTCACTGCTGCTGTGGATTTTTTCCTTCTTTTTTTTTTGTATTATTTATTATTACTTTTGTGGCTCTCTCAGCTTGGCTTAGCTCTGGCCTACGTGACTCGGACATTTGCGGCAATGTCCGACGACCAACTGGCGGCGACTGGCGACCGGCGACCGGCGACTGTTGCAAATCGCAAACGATCCGCTGGATCCACGGAATCCGCCACCAAAAACCTGCCCCGGATCACAATTTGTCCGTCGCCCGCCGCCCCCTGGTAGCGCCCGTGCTAAACTTTTGATTATGTTATTTATTTATTTTGCCATGCTCGTTAATGTTTAATGTTATTGCTTGCCGTTGGCGCTGCCACTGCCTCAAAGCAGACAAAATATACAACGAAACTGCAATCGGGAGATGGGGAGACTCTGCCTGACTAAGGCATTACTGATTTTATTAATGTTTTAGCAAGTTTAGGTGGGGTCTAACACATTTGTTTTGAATAAAATACAACATTTTTAGGTGGAATTTAAGGAAATTTATAATTTTCTAATAAGAATAGCTTTTTCCCACTTAAAATCGGGCTTAGAAGTCGAAACAGATTTAAAATCAATTAAAACCCCGTTCAAAAGTATGCTACAGAACTGAAATATTTCATTGCATACTTTTAGACACATTTTAAAGTGATTTTCTGTATTGTATTATCTTTTTTTTTCGATTAAAAATGTAATTAATATGCAGCTGGGAATTTCTATAAAAAAACTAACAATAAAATCCCTTAAAAAGTTCTAAGAATGCATATAAATAAAAGGTCTAATATACCTCGATTTCTGGGTAGTGGAACGAACAGTTGAAAGTTGCCAACGTTTCAAGTAGCTCGGCGCAATGCGATCGCCTCCGATGGCTGCTACCCCCAGCGGGGGCTGAGATTGGGTTGTCTGTGAGGGGCTGTGGGGGGCGGCCTGTCTGAGCGGCGGCTGCGTCAGCGAATCGCACAATATTTTTGCATGGCAACAGCGAAGCGGCGGCGGCGAAGCTGTTGTTGCCACCACGAGTCTTACATTTTGGACATGTGATCGCTTGTGGGCCCAATCTAGCTGGCCTCCGGGCTCAAGCTCATCAAACACACCAACTCCACTACATGAGAACACGGACAAAAAAAATACACACACAAAAAAATGACTTAAATTAAAGGCCAATAATAAATACATATTGCAGATACTTGTATATTAAATATTATATTTTAAAGGCGAAGGAAATATCTCTATATTCTACTTGAAGAGGTTTAAGGATATAAATTCATACTTTAAACATGTGATTATTACCAGCTTGATGCTAGAACCAGTTGGAAATTATAGATTATTCCCTACATTTTCTATTTATGTATGTTACATATTTAAGGTATATGCTTAAATATAAAATATCACGAATGTTGGGAAATATCTGTATGATTGTCTTACGAAATATTAACACGGTAAAAAGATTAAAGTATATAAATCCATAACCAGTTGGGAATTCTAAACAAAGTTAAAGATCACACGAAGATACCAGAAAAGATCTTGGGATTTTAAATAAATAAGTAATGGCACTGTCTAAAATTGAAAGATTTTAGGATATAAATCCATACTTGTTTAAGGCGAGAACCAGTTGTGAATTCTAAATAATTTAAAATACCACCCGAACAAACCAGAAAATACCTTAAATATTAAAAAAATAAATAAATGTTGGCTCTTGTTAATCAAGTATTACATTTAATTTTAATATTTAGACATGTGCTTTTCGCTCAGTGCGCGCACAAAAATTAAGAGCAGGTAAATAGAGCAGTGGGAAAAGGGGCGCGATCTTGGGTTGTTGTACTTGATGCAATGCAAAACAATTAGCACTATCGATCAGCGATAATATTTATTTGCATGTTCCAACCGCTGATTGTTTGCTGTTGTTTATTCGCCGATCGTTGACAACAGCGCAAGATTTTCCTCAAAAGTCTTGGGAGTTTCGATTCCATTTCGTTTTGGAAATCGTTTGCTCAGTAATTTATGCGCACAATAAACTTGACATTTAATGTGCGCATCGGGAACAAAAACGGAGCTAGAGTCACTGAAACCATTTACTGGCTTTTATTGTAAATCAATCTATAAATTGCAGGGCATTTCTTTTTTTTTTTCATGAACAGAAAACGTATCAGTAAAAGTGATCTATATATAGTATAGTATTTAAGCTCTGTAAAAATTCCCATTTAGATTCCCATTTGGATTGAGCTTGATTCCCATCTTGTGTGGCTTTTATTTTTACTTCCAGGTGTACCTGGCGCTGTTCCAGCCCCTGCACGTGACCCGGCATCAGTTCAAGAAGGTGCTCAACTGCATGAAGGTGATACGTGCTCTCAAGTACCAGGAGGTTTATGCCCAGGAGAAGGTCACCAAGGTCGACAGCCTGTCGCTGGTGCTGAGCGGCAAGTGAGTGTTGTGCCTGTGCCGATGAGATGACACATTTCCGTGTAAATAAATAAATAAATTAATCGGTTTAAATTCCCCTTCCCCCCAGATTGGTGGTGTCGCAGCATCAGAGAGCCCTGCACATTGTGTTTCCCCATCAGTTCCTAGACTCGCCGGAATGGTTTGGCGTCTCCACCGACGACTACTTTCAGGTGGGTTCCCATTTTCTGGGCTTGAGAGCATTTTTATTAACTCTAACTCATTAGGTCTCCATTATGGCGATGGAGGAGTCGCGGGTGTTGATATGGCACCGCGACAAGCTCAAACTGTCAATTATGGCCGAGCCCTTCTTGCAGACCGTCTTCGATCACATCCTTGGCCGTGATGTGGTCAAGAAACTCATGCAGGTCACCCAGGTAGGGCTTGAGATATTACAAATTAAAGAAATTATATTTATATATTTATATTATATATTTTTTATTTATTTATTTTTATTTGACTTCCAGGTGAGCGAGTCGATAGCCAGCAATGGCTTCCTTCCATCGGGCGGATATGCGGAGGATGCCGAGGACAAGCCCATGCTGATACTCAAAAAGAGTGTGGACGTGGGCCATGGACTGACGGCCCTGATCAACCGGCAGCTGCAGGGTGAGTGACTCTTCCATATCTCTCTCTATCTCTATCTCTCTAGATTCCTTCCTTCCCTACCTAACCCTATACAGCTGCGGCTAACAAAATAGTATCATTGTTGAGAAAAAGCTCATACATATTAAGGGAAAAATCACGTTCCTAACACGCTTCCGAACATGTTTTCTATTCACAATATGCCAGAAAATTAGAGTTAAAATATTTATTTATAAATAACTAACATTCGCAGAGATATTATTAAAATGGGCCAGAAAATGCTGTTAAACTTTCGATATTTTTTCGATATTTTTTAACTAAATTAAAAAAATATATATTTAGACAGGAATTCTAAGAACAAGGTCACTTTTTTAAGTCAGGGGGTATACTAAACATTAAAATAAAAATCTAAATTTAAAAATAATTAAGTGTAACATTTGGTTTTTTTTTTTTACAATTTGTATTATTTCTTTTTAATCTTTTTAAGTTTGAAATATGATTTTTATAACAATATTATATAAATTCTCTATTTTTCTTTAAAAATCCATTTTAGTTTATTAAATTAAATTATTTTTTACTTGACTTCGCTTTTTCTCTACCAGAAGATCAAATTTGTCTTAATACCAATTAATACTTAATACTGAATACTAATACAAAGTCGGTATACAAATTCGGATTGGGCGCTTTCAGATATTTAAAGATCCAATTGTATTCTTCCTCTTTATGGCATAGCCCCATAAAGCCTTTATGGAGAATAGTTGGGACAGCACATAGTTTATAGCCTAATTCCATTGGTAAATATTTGTTCACGATCTAAATAAGGTTATTTCAAAGAAATTTTAAGATTAAAGATAGGTTATTTGTCGCTTGCAGAAATACTGCTTGCATATTGCAATTCAAATGTATAGTAATATAATATAGTTCGGCATCTTAGTAATATTATTAGCCTTTGGTTAGTTAAATGCTTTTTATATATGTATATTCGAACAATATTTCATATTTGTTTGGAATATAAAATTTCGAACTTAATGGAAACCCAGTGAAAAAAAATGTACATTCGGTGGAATGTAAAAAAATGTGCCAGTGGAGTTAGGGTATTATCTAATCGCAAACATCAAAATACTGTGAATGGTAAACCTGCCCAGGAATTGTCATATTTTTGAATTAAAATCTTGGTATACTAGCGTTGTGGCCGCTGCTGTGTGTGTAGCTACATATTTCTAGATGTGTTTTTTTTTATTTCATTTTGGGGATCTTTGTTCAATGTCTTTCTATCGCTGGTCCCCCTCTGTGTGTGCACGCAAGCTTTTTGCTTTAAGCGGGGCTTCTCTTGCATGGCCTAAAACCGAAAACCTAACCTCACTTCACTTAACCCCGTATCATAGTTTTAAATATATATATTTATGATTATTTTCTGTTATGTGCATTTTGTGATTTTTTCTTTTATTTTTTCCGTTCTGTTTACCTTTTTTAAACGCAAAAAACAAAAACAAAAAAAAAAACTCTAATTTTAGAAGAGCATGTTCCTTTACTTGGTCGCACGTACAAACAACAACAACAACAACTACTGCAACAACTAGAACCACACCAAGAAGCCACAACCAGCGCCAACAACATCGAGCAAAGTGCAATCTGAATCTGAAAATTATGCAATAAATACGAGCGAAAATAGAACAAAAATCCCAGAAAACCAGAAACTAAATCTATTGCACGCGCGCACCCACGCACACGGAGCCTCCTCAGTCAGTCATCGAACCTTCAGTCCAATCCCAACTATAACTCTCAATCATCAGTCACCAATCACCGAGCATCAGTCACAACATCAACGATTACCGCAAAGAGCAGCCCGATTCCATTGGCACATTTTTACACATTCCAGGAGAATGTACACATTTCTTATTAAATGTGAAAACTCCGAAAATATGCCATGCTTGTCGATAATATTACTATTGTGCAAGGTAAGAAGTGTGATGAGAACAGGAGCAAGTTATCGATAAGCTTGGGTATATTGTGCCATTCACACGTCGGTCTATAATGTACATTTGCCCTGGAAATGTGTGCAAAAAATGTGCCAATGGAATATTCGACAAATATATCTCTAAAGTCTTCTCATACTTACGTAGCCTAGCAATTAGCACACACACTAATCAAGCCAATAATAATTTATCTAATCACTCTAATAGCCAATCTTTGTACAACCCAAACCATCTTTGTCAGACAGATCAGATATCAGATTCCATAATTTTTAATGTAAACTTTTTAGCTCACAGCACTCACATCATTCGCATAGGCAAGCATAAAATTTCCACCGCAGCGGAAATGTACACGAAAAATCTCAAAGGGGGAACAACGAACGTATCGTTAGCGCAAAAAAGTCATTATTAGTTGCAGTTGCTAAAAACCAGTTATTGGAAGTTGCAAATTTATGCTCGGCTCAAACATTTGTTTGACTTATCATGGCTGTGTGTGCATTGAGTTTGTAGTCAAACAAGACACTTGATTGCTCACGAATTATAGTTATAGTTTGAGTGGGCTTAAACCAAGGTTTTGGACTTTAAAATTAATTGATTATTAGACAACTTGGAGCTGAACTTGAATATAAATCAATATTCAGCATGATTTGTATGATTTGAGTCCAAATTAAATCTATTTAAATATAAAAAATGGGAACAATTCAGAGAAACTACTCGAAATTATTAATTTCTTTAAATAAAAATTAAAAATTAAAATTATAAATGCTGGAATCAGAGTATTTCCGTTTTATTATTTATATTTCAACCAGATATTGGTGTTTGTAAGCTTAAAAAGATTATAAATTGTACATTGCTATTTAAATTGTATTCTAATCATTTAAAATCTTAAACATTTTAAAATTTTAAAATCTTGCGAATAATTAGTTATTATTATTTTTTTTTCTTTAATTAAATTCACTTTGTTTTATATTTAGTTTCTTGAGAGAAAAAAAGCAACCCTTTGGGATTTTATATTGGAAATTCACAGTGCTGGCACAACCCTTTCAACCCTTACAAAGATTATATTTTGACTTTAACCCCTTTTATTATTATTCTTTCTTTCTATTCTTTATATGCACTTGATTTTCTGTTTATTTTGCAGATTTATTTGCATCAGAATTGAGCTAACAGAAAGCGTGAAAACTAATTAGAATTAATAACGATCGAATAATGATTTGGATAGTGTAAGCAATAGCATATAGCCTAAGTCTCTGTACATACCTATGACCAATATACTTATATATCCGATATATCTGAATGTACATAACCCCCTTTAACCAATGTGTAATAAACGAAAAGAAATCAATGTGAATGTAAACAAGCCAAAAACGAAAGCTAATAAAGAAAAACACACGCATACGAGTATGTATGTAATACGAAGATAAAGCATTTGAGATTATCCCACCTCCAATAACGATCGGGAGTGGGAGTGCTAGGAGGCACGCGCGCCCAGCCAATTTGACATCATTATTAGCATTATTTTGGCGCAAATGGCATTGATTTGTTTTTTATTTTAATTCGCAATTATTTGGTCTGCCGCCGCCGCGCGAAGCGAGAAAACTAAAAACAAAAACAAATTATTTGTGCACCTACATATATTTGTTTTTTAATTGCTTGCCGCGTGTTAATTGCCGGGAGATACATTTTTGTGCAGGGCGCAGGCAGGGTGTCTCTTTGTAGGCAAAAAACTACTTGAGCATGACCATAAACTTACACACAAAGTGCAGCCGACAATGACTGTATACTATATACTATCGAAAGATATATATCCTGACAGTTTTGGGCCCCAAAAAAGTAAATGCAGCTTTAGGTGAGAGAATTTTCTAAGCAACTAGAATATTTTGCTTTAAAATCAAATCTGGAAATATTTTGCCTTTCTTAAATTTATTTATTTAGGGAATCATTCTAAAATCTGGAGATTTAATTCTATGAACCTAAAATTTAAATTTTGTCCAGCCTCTACCGGCACACGGAGAGTATTCGCATATGTTCCCAGTACTATTGCAGCCAAAATGGGCTGTTTACGATTTAGAAATGAGTTTTAGCCATAAGTTCTACAGATTAATTAATTTTTTCAAGTTATTTTACTTTAGTAAATACTAAAATATTTTAGTAAATACTAGTTAACCTTTTTGGCGAATGAAGCTATTATTTAGGAACAAATAAAATCAAGTATTTGATATCAGAAGGTGCTACCAGAATCGCTAATACAAATAGTGTAGGTCCCAAATTTAGTGTACATTTATATTTGCTTTTATCGTTCCCCCCCCTACGTAATCCATATTTCAAGGAGATATTAAATTTTTCTTGTAAAGTCTACAAATGAAAATTAAAGTTCAGGACTTGCATATGTGTTACATTCATACATATGTGCATTATTATATATATGTGTCTGATTTTACACTGGATCCGATTTCCCCCCACCTTCTATATCCTACGTTCTACCAATTATATGTATGTATGTGTTTGATTTGTGATAAAATTTATGTATTTAATTTTCTATTTTTTCGGTGACTATAATTTTGTTGTATGTCTAACGTAAACGTTCCAAACCAAACTCGCATCATAAACGTTAATCAACAACTACAACAAAACTACAACCAACACCTACAATCCAAACCAACAACAACCAACAACAACATCCAAAACAGCACTGCCCAGGATATCGAAGTACTACGACTGCGGTAAGTGGATAAACCCCATTAAAATGGATATATCTATCGAGTTTCGCAGACGAAGCTAACGAATTAAATAGCTTCCAGTTTAGGGAACACTGTCAAAAATAATTCTATGAGAGGTCATAAAGTAAAATACAAAGATATATTGAATTTAAAATCTCTAGTGAATTTGTAATCTCTAAAATTCGATATTCAAGCATGTTCACTTAAAATTTTGATCCCTTTGAATAGGTGCTTAAATTTAAATTTATCGGGCATGCTGCAGAAATCTATAGCGTTTCGAAATCACTTAAAAATGTGTCTAAAATGATGTTAAAATATGTGTGTTTATTAAAATAAAAACATGTGTTCACTGAATTTGGTGCAAAAAAATTTGATTGCATACTTTTAAACGCCTAACAAAGTGATTTCAAACCTCTTGTGATTTCTGTGGCACCCCCTTATATAGGAAATATTCCAAGATTAGTTAAAACGGTCTAACATTTAATTGTTTCTCGAATATATTAAAATATATACTACTAATTTTTAAATGAATCTCGTTGTTTTTTTTGTTTGAGGGGTGTCACATTATTATCTTCACATAAATTTAACTATATATAATATATACAACATTAAAAGAGAAATAGGAATAGGAAATATGTTAATTTTTTGATTAAACATTTTTTTAAAAGTCCCATTGCAAGGTTTAGAAACCTAAACGCAGCTTAGCAGAGTATGTATGTTAGTCGTGTTCGTTTCTGTCTCCTTCTCTGTCTATACAGCTATCCCTCTCTGAGTCTGTGTTACCAGTTTTTGTAGTGTGACCATGCAAAGTTCGTTGCCAATAAGCTTTTAGATTTGTGCATGCGTTTTACAGTGTTATAACCACTTTCTTGAATAAATGTAAAGAGCAAACAAAAAAAAAATAAACAAAAACAAAATAATTATAAATCAAGCCTAGTTCGAGTTGTTGAATTTGGTCGCCGGTTTCCCTTCAATTTTATTTTTGGCCAAATTTGTGTGTGTGTTTTTTTTTCTTGCTACCCTGAAACTAGACCCTAAATTGAATTTTTCTGTGACTTCTTTAAATGAATTCTATAACTAAAAGTGTGTTCTATTTTTATTTCTCCCCTTTCTCTTCTCTTGTCGTTTAATATTTCAGCTGGGGATCCGAACTCTTGGCGCCTTGGCAGGATCGATGAAACTGATCATGAGACGGCCGTTTGAGAGAGATCGACGTCGAATTGTTTAGACTTGCGTGTTTTGAGTATTATTAGATGTATATTTTAGGCCATACACAGAGGAAACGGAAACGGAAGCCCCAGAGAAACAGAGAAACAACAAAAACAATGGATCTGAGGAAACCAAAAGCCATGATTCGTTATACAGAATTATTTATATATACATATATAGAGAAACTGACAATTTAAATGAGGGTATTCCTCTCTCTCTCTCCTTAGTTTTTTAAGTCAAGAAATGCATTTTTAATTGCCATTTTATTTGTTTTTAAAATGTATGTATATTTAAAGCCAAAATTATGAGAGTTTTACTTTGAATTTATTTCCCCCCTCATACGACTTGCCAATTTAGTTTGATTTAAATATTTTTATAAGCCATACAGCGAGAGAAGAATGCCCCCAAATCAGAGAATGATAATATATACAAACTATATATAAATTAAATTTAATCTAGTTGCAAATTGTAATACGCTATAACTGTGGATTAGACGAATGACAACGCAGGATGGGGAATTAGAAGGAAAAGAATAAGAAAAAACGGAATTAAACGGAGAAAAATGTATTTTTTTATTACCCTAAATGTTAAGAGAGATCAAGAGAGATATTTAGAAAACTATCAAGCAAATCGTTGAGTGTACAATATGTGCATGAGTATATTGTATATGAATATAGTTAACTGGAAAATACATATGTTTGTGGCTACTCCCGCTATAAAAGTTTAGAAAGAAATGCAAGAGAACATTCCACACATTCGTTGCTTTGTCGAAACCCAAAAACCGATATAGTAAATCATACAAAACTCTACCCGCCATGATGACATCATTTACACCTCCAATCATTTTACAGTTCCTGTAAATTGATTTTTTTCGTTTGCCCAAAAGTATGATATACAAAATACGCAGAGAGAAGTTTGTTGAAATGTTTGCAATAAAAAAAAGAAAGGAAAAACAAATGTGAAGAGAACCTGATAATATTTGAAATTGTATATTTTATTACCATTGTTGCTTTTGTATCTCTGAGTGTGTTAGGTGATCCACTTAATAAAACGATATGGAATGGAAAAATGAAAGCCCCACAAAGTAATTAATTTTGTTGAGCAATTAAATGTTTAGCTAGGTATTAAATAACCAAACTTCGCAAAAGGTGAGCCCGCGGAGAGATAATTAAATGCCAGACATATGTACATACGAGGAATATGAGGGGTGGTCAAGGCCCGCCCTCCATAATAAAAACCATGGAGGTTTCAAGTTGTTTCCCGCTCATTTGAACCATTTCGCATATGTTTAGGAGGAATTTGGTTTCATTTCCCACAGATATTCAGAGTTTGACCCTCAAATTGCATTGCATTGTATTGTTATCGATCCCAACGCTTGCCTCCTGTAAGTTACAAGTTACAACAAAAACAAATCCATAAACTAAAACAAACAAAAACATATACAAAGCTACCATAGAACAAGAGAAAAACCAAAACCAAATCAAAAACCAAATAGTTCAATGTATTTCGTACCTTTGAGCATAGTTTAAAGTAAAGTAGACTGGACATGAAATAAAATATACCTAATTTCGAATTGAAAACGCATTTTTTAAGTTTCCAGAGGGGAAAGTCATATATGTAATTCTATAACGTATCTATTTAATTTAGTATTCAGTTGGAAAGTATTTTCAGAGGTAAGTTCCAGGTTTTTGTTTTTTTAAGGAAATAAATACTTAGTTCCCTTTTTGCAGGGGCCACTTACAAAATTTAAAATGCTCTTTACTATATGCAAAGTTATGTATCAAGGTAGATATAAGTAGAAGGAATACTGAGCTCCAGTTTCAGCCTAGTTTTTCCTTGGCAATTAATGCAAAATAGGACACAGATCCGGGCTCAAACTTTGGGGCCAAAAACTAGCCCAAACTCTCGAAAAGTTGGCGTAACTGGCGACATTTTTAAATATTTTATGCGCTTTTCTTTACACACAAAAAAAAAGCGCACAATGAAATTTTCGTTTCTAATTGTTATTAAATGAAAGATTTACAAAAAATAAGCAGAAGATTTATTTACAAATAAAGAACAAGTAAGAGTAAGAACAAAGAACAAACTTTGACTTTATTTCTAAGCTTTCTTACTTGTTTTTAAGTTGAGAACAAATAAAAATTATAAAACAAATCAGGGATACAGGGAGTATTTTCATATAAATAAAATAATAGACATAGACTGTCGTTAAAAATTGTTCCATTATCTTGTGTATTTCTTCAATTCAGTGCCGAAATGTAATAGTTTTTCTCCCTGTGCAGCTGGTGGGCTCATCACGTTATTTATATATTCAAATTGTGTGGTGTCCATCTCCTGCCCGCTTCAACTTTGTGTGGGTGGCTCATAAATAAATAAAGTTAAAGCATTTTTGTAGCTGCAAAATTTAATTATAGTGATTGCCCATTGCCCCTGCTTGGCCCTGCAAGCAGTCGACGTTAAGCAGTGCCCCTGCCCCTGCCCCTGCCGCAAGCAGTCAGCTGCAGACTGCGTGCGAAAGTGTTGCATACATTTAGGCGGGCCATCGAGTTAATTAACTATGCGAGACTTCAAAGCTCCGTTTGTGCCCTGTGCACTGGTCTGTGTCTCGGTACCTGCTTATCTGTACCCCTGGGTCCGGGCATCAGCCCCACGTACAGGTGTACGGTTACGTTACACAATACTCCAGTTGTGCGGACGCGGTTTATTTTTACTTTTTTAACCCGTCGCCTGGTCACGTGACCATATGGGGGCGCTCAAACACGCCGTTGAATTCCTGTTGGCAGACATCAAAATGGGGCAAAAAATAAAAGCAAGCTCTCAACATTTCCCAAAAAAAAATCTGGAGTATATTTGAATGTAAAATAAGTAACATGGGAAGCCTTTTGAGCTCATATTTAACATCAAAGTATATTTTTAGAGTCATATTAAAAAACAAGTGGGAAAGCTACAGTCGAGTGTGACCGACTGTTAGATACCCGGTAGCCAAAGCATTGTGGGTGAAATTAAAAAGTATATTTACATGGAAAAAAGAAAATGTTGCCAAATGAACACAAAAGTTGCTAGGAACATGTTGAGCAACATCCAAAAAAGACAAATGTTGCTAGGAACATGTTGAGGAACATCAATTGGGGCTGCCAACTTAATTGTAGATCTTGTAGAGAAAGAAGCATATATAGAAACTTTATTGTTTAATAACTTTCGTGTTTATCATTCGATTTTACTGAAGTTTTTAGAACACGTCCGCAGAAATGTTTTTCTTTTATATCTATTAGGTATAGATTTTTCCTAATTTTCTAGGGCAGTAGTAGGCGTGGCCAAATTTCAAAATATACTTGATCTGCGTTCAAAAGATTAGAATGTTTTCTCCAAATTTGGTAGCTCCAGCTCTTTTAGTCTCTGAGATCTGTTGTTTCATACGGACAGACGGACAGAGAGACGGACATGGGTAAAAAGACTCGGCTGATGATGCTGATCAAGAATATACACACTTTATAGGATCGGAGATGGTTCTCGGTTGACACTCAGTTATAATACCCTTCTACCCCAAAGGGTACCGGATATAATAAAGTCCCGCAGAATCCTTTAATACCCATTTATTAAAAAGCATAAATGATGAATGAAGTCGGGCTGCATATTTACAGCTTTCTTTGCTCTGCCCAATTATATTTGCAATGAAATTGGTCTCTTTCATATTTTATTTCAGCAGCCACCTTTATTGGATTGTGTGGATAATTAAAAGTTCAATTTTGTTGACTTAATTTATGCACCGGCAATGGCTCAGATTTTGCGGTCCATGTTCAAAATTAATTGCAGGCTACTTTGCTCATTTCGTTTGTTTGCCGCATTCCGTATGCCGTAATCCGCATTCCGTAACCCGTAATCCGTAATCCGCTTCCGCTCCACTTACGCCTGAAGTTGCCACCTGGAGTTTGTCGGAGCCGGAGAGTTGCTGCGGCGAATTCAGGTTAGTCGTTCACCTTAAATCAGTTAATGTTAATCAGTGGGTGGAGTGGCTGTGACGGTGAGTGGCCGAGGGGGACGGAGGGGGACAGAGGTGGACCTGTCACTCACTCAGTCAATTGCTTTCGTTTCCGTTTGACGCTTCTCCCCTCATCCGGCGCAGGATGAGCAAGTGGTCTCTGGTTATGGCTCCAGCTCCTCCTTGGCTGGCTGCTGGCATTGTTGTCCCTTCGATGCCTCAGCTTCTAGGTGGACACTGAGCGCAAAAAAATAATTGTCAAGGTAAGAAAATATCGAGAGCATACAGGGGATATTCTAGGGAGAAACTAATATCGTACCTGTATTTAAATTAAAGAGAAATTATATAAAATTTAATTAAAATAAGCATTTATATAACTTTTATAAAAACTTAATGGCTTAATATTTATACTTCAAGTCTACTTTCTGTTATAATAAAATAAATATTTATCTTTCAATTCAATGATAGAAGTATCAGAAATAAACGCTGAAAATTTGGCAACATTTGGATGATAATCAACGGAGCTATAGGCAATAAAGTTCCCATCTTCTATCTCGCTCGCATACACACTCGTCCTAGTAGCATCTTGAACCAAGGTTCGAATATCGGCTATATTTTTTTTATTATTTTCTATTTTAACTACACATTTAATTAAAAAATTCATTATTTTTCAACGACTACAATTTTTGTTTTAAATTATCCCGAGTTACCTTTTTGGGTCATGGAGACTCTATGTACTTAATTGACAGGTGTGCCACTGAGAGGATTAGGCTGGTATTTCGCTCACTGCTTTATATAAAGCTCTACATGTATATATCTATGTGATTGGGTCAGTCGGGAAGGCAGCGAAGCGTGCCACCCCCTTCCAGTGTTATGCCACCTCTAAGTCCACCGCCAATCCAGCAACCCTCTCGCCAAGCGGTTTGGTCAATAACCTTAATTGCTCATCAATTTCCACAGCAGCAACAACAACATTAACAGCAGCAACAACAACATTAACAGCAACAACAGCAGCAACGGCGACCTGAACGGCAGCAACATCGCATCAACGGCAAAGGCGCTAATCAGTCAACACACAACAGCAACAAATCTGTCCCTGCGGTCTATGTGTGTCAACGTGCTAGAATTCCGAGCGTTCATTGGCTTTGGGTTTTGTGCATTTAATCAATATTTTGACACCCGCAACCCGCAGCAACTATGTAGTCCCAGCGAACTCAACTTAAATAGCAGAGAGACCTCCTCACAAAGTGTCCGAAAATTGTCAACCAAAAGCAGCGCCCAACTTTAAGGCGCAAAAATATGCAGACAAAACAAATATTGGAACTCATCACACAGATAAAATGAGAACGATTTTATCCAAGGACATTTCTTTCCAATTTATCTCGAAAAGAAATTCTTAAAATTGATTTTGTTTGTTTTTTCGAGAAGAAGCGATCTTGAAGTCGAGAAGAAGTTACTCTCAATTTTGGGTATTAAGGTTGTTGCCTGAGTGGAATATTTGGTAGAGTGCTGGACTGGAGAGCTCAGAGTCAGGGGTTCGAGTTTGAGTTTGAGATCGAGATGGATTCGTTCTTGAAAACAAGAAAACATTTTCTTCAATCAAAAATACTTATTATTCTCAAAATACCATTACGTATCTGGTATTTTTGTTCTTGGCCTGCTTTTGAGAAGAAACATACCTATATTAAGAATGGTTTTTTCCCTCAGTGCATATGAAATATAAATATACTTTGATCCCGTGTTTAGGGAGCGAGAAATAATGTTTCTAAACAATATAGGACGATAAAAGCTAGTTATTAAATTAAAAATAAATTAATCCTCGGTAACCTTGATTAATTTCGTTTAAATGAAGGCTAACTGAGTATCGAAAAATTATAAAACAAAGAAGTAACTTTAGAGCTTCAATATACAGAAAGAGTATTATTATTTAAGATATTTTTCTTTAAGACACCCTTTTATACACAAGGTTTCAGACTATACATTTTAAGAACCATGAAACCATGAAATATCACAAAAATTTCTTATAAAAACAAGGAACTCACATTTACTATTTAATATTGTGAAAATATATGATTTAACTTTAAGACCTTTGTTGATGTATAAATATAATATGTAAATATTATTAATATCGTTTCAAATGTTTGCTTTTAAAGTGTATAAACTTATGTCTTGAGCGAAATAAAAACCCATCTTGTTGTGAAAGTTAATATTGAAGTGGCCAAAGTTCTGCCTCTAGAATTCGGGGGCCAACTTCTGTCTTTCTGTCAAATGACAAAGGATGGCCACAAATGGAGGCAAAACTTTGAGAAACCGAGCTTCGCAACTTGCAGCACTAAGCGAGACAATAAATAAAAGATCAGAGTGCAACTAGCAACAGCAGCCAGTTTAAAATAATTTATTTTTCCTTGTCTGTTTTGCCACTAATTATTTGCAGTAAAAAGTGATTTTTGACCCTCAAAAGAATATATTAATTCTATATCTCCATCAACCATGACACCAACTGAATAAAATTGACTACAAGCCCTTGCAGGATATATTTAAAATCCGTGCGCAGGCACACACAGGATGCGTCTGCAAACATTTGACAGTTTGGTTGTTGGTTGCAACAAAATAACAAAAATCATGTAAAAAACACTAAAAAATCAACTAGAAAAGGAGGCAAAGTAAACTGCCAAAGGGCATAAAACAAACAAAAAAATACAACATTTTTGTTAGCTCTCTCTTTTGCCCTTTCGGTTGTGAATAAAAATAAAAACTAAAAATAAAAGAAAGCGAAAACGAAAAAGTGTTGCCAACATTTGCAGCGTATTTAGATGAAAACTTTTGCAAAAGTTGTAAACTCTGCTCTATGTATTTAAATCCTGAAACTAAAAGGCTGGAAAAGGAAGCTTAGTTCCATGGCAAATTAAAGGCCAACGTTGAACAGGATTTATTTAATTTTTTTTTTGTACATTAAGTAAGTGTAAGAAGTTTTGCTGTTTGCTGCCAGACATATTTAAAAAGGATTCAAATTAATTAGATTACTCATCAAACAAAAGAACCCTTGGTAAATATAGCAAAGAAATCAATTTATTAAACAGGAAATTGATAAATAATCATGCTTTAGGGTTTTGAAGGAGATTTATGTTTTTTTTTGCGTATTTGTAAATATTTTTATGGGAAAGCGTTATGTTATGTTTAACTCATTAATTTTGGTAATCTTTTGATTAGTGCAGCTCACCAGCTCTTTTGAAACATTTTTCATGCATTTTTTCATAGGAAATTCCAGTTTGTTTTCGGTTTCTTTTGCATTCAAATCTCAGCCTTGCTATTTATATATGTTATGTCTCTCTCCCTTACTGAAGCCTCTGGAAGGAAGGGCGCCCTTTTATACTTACATTTTCTACAGAACACCACGCACGGCCTTGGCTTGCAATAATCTGCAGCTTTTGTTTTCTATTCACCAGATGATTACTAGGGGCTCCCATATGCACTCAATCCTGCACTTGGCAAAATAAATATCACCACAAAATAGCTAGATTTCAAAGCTTTCAATGCATACACTGGGATCCTTTTTTCAATTGATTTCAAATGCACAGCGATACCTGTAAAAGCCGTCTCAAAGTATGCAATTAAATGTATGAGGCAATATATTCATTGAAAATTTTTTAGCATAGTTTTAGACACAGTTTTTATATGATTTAAAAAAGCTAGTGATTTGTATAGGATTTACTTCCTTACAAGTTTTAGATTAGATTTCGATATTCTTTTTTTTTCGGTGTGCCCTTTGCCGCTTTATCTTTAGCTTTTGTTCTGAACTCTGCTTTTGGGCTTATGCCAAACATTTCCACACTTTCGCTCCGCTCACTTCGGCCAGCTCAGCAGTGCACTTAACAAGGTGCTTCGAGCCAAAAAGTGAGTGCGCGCCGGTGGGCGGTGGCTGGCGGACAGGTGATTTTCGGGGCACTCTCGTATACCTTTAATGTGGCACAATCATGGCACGAACTTGGCCCAATCACATGTGGGAATTCAATTAAATAAACGAGAGTTGCACCGGCCCAGGTGGTAGAAGTCGGAGATGGAGACGGAGATGGTGATGGGGCAGACACGAATGGGGCTGCAATAAGTGCTTAGATTTGCAGCCAAGTGCAGCAGCAGCAACAACAACAACAACAACAGGAACACATACTTACCTCTCTACATATGTATGCACATGCCTGTGCACGCATACAGATTTACGGTTATATCCCCTAGCGACCGGAAGTCACTTTTAGCTAACAACGGAAGTTGCAAACGTCTGCTGGTTGTTAGTTGCCATTGGGCCGCACAGAGAGAAAGCGTTGATTTCTCATTAAAAGGGTTCAAGGACATTTGGTAAGACCATAAATTTGATTTAAAAAAATCATCTCAATTGAAATCTTTTTAAACCTATCAAAATACGTGGTCTGCAGTTATGCCAGAGAGGTAATGGATTAAAAACAGTGGTGCCCACACCCATAACTCGCGAGTAAGCTAATTTCTCTGCCTACACATAGAATGAACAACGCAACTGTACGGTCACATTATGTTCTTGTGGCGAAATCTAGCCATTTTTCGATTTAAATAATTATTTTTTAAGGTCAAGTCCTTTTTTATGTCATATTATAAAAAATGTTCTTTTTTTCTTAAAACTAAATCTTTGTTTTATTTTTTTATTTTTTTTTTTTTTATGAATGTAAAAAAGTATATTTATTCAAAATTAACTGGTATACTGCTACCTATGTGGCAGCTTGAGCAGGTTGTAAATATAGGGGGTAACAAGTGTTTATTTCTTACTTACACAAATGCAATTTAAACATTTCTTGGAAGTACCTGGTCACACTGATTTAAGATCACTACAGGGATTTCTGTGTCACCGTAATAACAATTATGCTGGAGTGCACAGAAACCAGTAGGGTTTTGATTTCACTTTAAAATATGTCTAAAAGTATGCAATAAAATATTTGGGGCACCTAGCTTAGAGCAACATTTTTATATTTTTTAATGACATATTTTGTAGACGAATATTTAAGTGATTTCAAAACGCTAGTGTTTTCTGTAGCACTTTTGATAAGTTTCACCTTACTAAAAACAGAAACGTCAAAGTGTGGTCTCAAACATAACTAATATTCTTCTGAAAAAAATAAATTAATAAAGCAGAAAAACGAATGAATTTCATAATTTTGATTACAGTGCAAATATGCATATTCTTTTTGGGCATTCGTCGATGTTTGCTATTTCCATGCTCATTTCCAGAAGAACTAGAATTATTTATGGGGGTTAAATAAATGGTGAAGGAACGCACTTGCAGCCACAATGCGGGGCTTTGTGATTTTTTTGTGCCTGTGCACTTGTAAAAGTACATTTTCCATTGGTCATAGCCACTATCTTTTTGGGCTGAAAAGAAGGGGACGAGTCGAGGACTGCTGATGGAGTTGGAGACCATCAAAGCAGGGATAATATATATGGCTGATGTGTTTTATAATCGCCACCGAGAGGCAGCACCAGCAGCAGCAGCCGCAGCATCAGCAGCCGAAGGCCCGTCGCCCTGCTCGGTTCCGATTCGTTTTACATGGCCGAGTCCTTTGGCCAGGACCAAACTTTCTGTTAGTCGAGTGAAAGTTCTTCAGCGCAGCGGACGTGCCAGCAAATACGAACTTTTTCTTTTGGCGCGCTTTCAAAGTGTTGAAGTTGCAGATATTTTTTTATTATTTTTTTTTCAGTGTTTTGTGTTGTTTTAGACTTTATTAAACATTTTTTTTGTTGCTGTAATTTTTGTCCGTGAGAGTGTGAATAGCATTTAGGATGAGGGACCATCCGTCGGTGCCCAATGTGTTCCGTGTGGCCTCCACACACAGCATCAACAGCGAGAATCCCTACAGCAATGTCTACAAGCCAGCAAAGAATGCCAGCAACTGCAACACGCAGCAGCAGCAACAGCAACAGCAGCACCAGCAGCACGCCAGCAACACCATGGAGCAACAGCCAATGCCACCGCCACCGCCGCCACTTGCGATGCACCAGCTGACCACCAGCGCTTCCATTGAGCACAGTCATCCCTCGCAGCAGCTCCAGCTGCAACACCAACATCAGCAGCAGCAACACTCGCCGTATGCAACATTGCCGCGTGGCCAGCGATTCGCCCCGGAGCAACATCAGCAAACTGGCGTGATCAATACCGTCTCCGGCAGCATTCCGGCCACTGGATTCGCCACCATGTCTGGCAGCTTCAGTGAGCTGCACCTCAACAACATCAGCAACATGGGCAATCATCACAACGGCAACATTAACAGTAGCAGGAGCAACAGCAACCACCGGCGACAGCAGCAGCAGCAGCGACAGGTGGCCGCCTTGAGTCACCAGAAGGCAGCCAACGAGCTGCAGCATCAACAGCAGCAGCAGCAGCAACGCCAGCAGCAACATGTCCAGCGACAGCAGCAGCAGCAGCAGCAGCATCGTCTGGCCACGGGCGTTGGTGGCGTCACGGATCCGCAGAGTAGAATCCGGAGCACGGGCGCCGAGCACGTCAGCGGGAGTTACCTGTGGCTCCTCACACCTGTTGCAGCCAGGTTAGTAACGGTTTCGCGTTTACTTTATGCGGGGGTTCTAAAGAAAGCAATAGCATATTTAAATCACCTTAAAATTTCTCTAAAGCTATGCTACAAAATGTGTCAAAATAAATTTGCAGTGACTTTGGTGCCTCAAACATTTTATGGCATACTTTTAGGCGCATTATACATACTTTTTCAGGTCAGCCGTGAAAACCTGTTATTACTTATTTACCGTATTAAGTTAACTAATATTTTCCGATAATTAAGATTCTGCAAGATATCGCAAAATAAGAATTTCGAGATAATAGATATTGTGTCTAAAAGTATACACATTCTCTGTATTACATAGACTTGGAAAAAAAGCCCTTCTCAAGATTCTCGATTGAAAATCGAGAAAATCGAGAACAATTAGCCTCGACTTCAAGAATGTACTTCGAGAAAAAGTGAGATGAAAGGTTCTTGGAAAAAATCGTTCTCAATTTTTCTAGGTATATTTAATGGGGTACTAAGTTATGATAAAAGGTACCTGGAATATTTACTTATATAATTTCAAGGTAAACAGTTGCGTCATTAACTCTTAATTAGCCTTCAACTGAGCTGAGCTGAGTGTCTACCCTTAGTTCGGTTCGATAAATAATAATAGACATAATAATGGTTATATAAGTAGTTAAATGCCACAACAGATTTTTCTGTGGCAAAAAATGCACAGCTCCTCTAAAGAGGAAAAACTAAATTGTCGAATCCCTTAGATCGATGATGAACAGCTTGAATTCCAGTTGCCTGGATTCCTGCAGGCACACACACTCCTGGCACACATTTCTTGCGTCTCATTTCTGTTTAAAGAAACTAAAGGAATGCGTCAAGAGCGATTTCCAAGTTTCACGTGGGCCCACAACAACAGCAGCAACGTCTCGGCGTGCGGCGGAGCTGGTACAGGCAGCTCGTCCTCGTCCTTGTCACAAAAGCATCCTTGCCTGCCGCCTCCTCCTGCATCCTTGTTGCTTGACAAATAATTGTGTTAGCGACACAAATCACTGCAAAGTGGGCTTAATTTGTTCGCAAACTATTTCGCACGAAGCCCCACTGAGAGAAGCTCTTATTTTCCATTGACATGACCATATTTTTATTTGTTTCTTGCATTTAAAAATACATTGGTTGAGTATAAATGAATTTGTACTTGATTTGTACTTTTAAAAGCACTTAATTAAATTAGTGCTGGAATATTTTTTTGGTGTTGTATCATCATGTCGCAGATGGAGGTCAGTCTTTGGTTGGAAATCACAGAAGTGCGCCATTCTTTCTCCGATAGTTTCGCGCAGTGTAGCAGGCATTCAGAGAGGTACGAGTTTTAGTCTGGAATGATTGGCTGCTTTGACTGCTTATACAGATTGCGCTCACAGGCGCCCAGGGCATGCATGCGCTTGAAGCCCGCCGTGCGGAAGATCTGGCCACACCTTTCGCACTTGTGTGACCAGCTGTGGTGTCCGGTCTCGCGTTGATGCTTTGACAAGCAGCGGCTTTAAAGAGATATATAGAGAATAATTAGGATTCGAAAGGGGAAGGTAGCTTGGAATATTTTTTAGGTATTATTTAAATGTTTTTTTAATACTTAAGCAATATAACGAGTTTAATATATAATAAATAATAAATACTTCATAATATCAAATGTATCCTTATATAATATAATATATGTATAAAGTATTCTTCTATACTTTCCATAGTTTTATATTTAATTGTTTCGCATTTATTCACTTTTTCTCCTCACTGAAATCTATTAAGAACAGAATAAGTTGCTTTTCAGGAAAATTTGAAGGTATTCATATGAAAACATATGGAAATCCTGTACCATTATAAATCAGAAATAAGCTTGTACAATAATTAAAATTATAGTTACATTAAAAAATAACTTCTATAAATATATTAATTTATTGTAGTTTAAGAGTTTTTCCTTGTAAATGACTCGCCACATTTCGCAGACTTTCCCAATTTTCAAGCTGAAGTCAAACCAGACTTATATTTTTTGTACCGTTCGCGTTTTATAATTAATATATTACTAATCTGCTATAGAATCGATCGAAAAATGAACAGGAAAATAATAAGAATAATGAAAGTTAAAGTTAATGTTCGTTCCTTAATTATTTCCTTTCAAATCAAAATGGGGACGAGTTCCCATAATAATTTGGGTAAATAATTAAGGACAAATCTGGCCTTAAGCAAGTCTCTAAACTTACCGCAGTTCAAAGTTCATCAGGCAACTCGGCTCCGGGCAGATGTAGGTGCGAGGAAGCTGGCAGCGCTGCTTGGCCGGAACGTTCTCCTTGCCCTCCTCGGGACCGCGGCTGCGCTTCTGCTTGGGCCTGGCCTGGGACTGGGCCGGCTGGAGCGGCTGGAGCGGCTGAACCTCCTCGACCTGGTTGTGGGGCATCTCAAGCTCTGCTGGCTCCTCCCGGATGTTGACCACCTCGAGCTCAGTTGGCTCCTCGCGGATGTTGACCGCCTCGAAGTTTTCAGTGTCAGGGACGCTGCAGTCTTGGGTGTTCTCCACGCATGGTATTCCGCCCACCTGTAGGGCAAAATCGGAGGCAATCTTGGCCATTGTGGCGGCTGCTGGAGGACGACCACGCTGCTTGAAGCGGCCAATGTGGCTGAATTCGTGATTGGCCTCCAACGGATTGTACTTGGGCATCAGGCGCATGTAGTTGCGCTCCTCCACAGTGCGCCGGACCACAATGTCCAGCCGGTCGCTGGCCAGCCAGTCCAGGCTGTGGTACTTCTCGCGGCTCTGGTGGTTCAGCTCCCGGTAGGACTTGTAGCGGCGCCGAGTCGAGAAGTCAAAGGTCTGCAGCTGGGTGGGCTCCACGGGACGCTCGTACAGCGGCAGGCTCGGATGCAAGGCCCGAGCGGCTTAATAATAGATGTAACTTTATTAGTTTTAATAAAGTTACGTTAATATTTACCACTTACCTTCGTAGCGGTCGTAAAAATCGTTACGCTTATTGTCGTAGCGATTGGAAAACAAGCTACGCATCTTGTTGATTTTCTTCTCTTTTTTTTTTCTTGCACTCGGAAAACTCTGGAATGCCGAAAGAAATATATAGCTTGAGTTTTGAAATTAAAGTGAAGGAAAATTCAGGCTGTGAAAATACCAGCTGCCACCGACACTCACTGAAAAGTTGGTGACAATTGTGCCAGGTCCAACTGTAGTTACTTTTGGCAATTCCAAAGCCTATTTCAAGTCCCAAACTGAACACAATGTGTTCTTTTTTGTTCAGCCTGCTTGCTGCTCGCTTAATATAATTTGTAAAATATGAGCTTGCTATATACCTTTAAATATTTTCATATATTTATGTATTTACAAATGTCTGGCATATTTCTCAATCGCAAATATCCATTGATTCCGGTTATAGGTATGTGGATCAAGAGTTGCAAATAATAAAGCACTAATCAACACTCTTTTTTTTTTGAGTAAATATTTGGCTTTTGAGCGAGCTCTGTGTGCACTCACGAATGTATTCATGAGTGAGTGTACCTGGGGGCAACGAGGAGTCAAATTTTGCGACGCACCCATTGACCTTTTTTCGCATATCCGCAATTCCTGCTATTTTTTCGCAGATACACACACACATATTTTAGCTTCAACAATTTTATTGGTGCCAGCTTTTTGTTTTTTGTGTGTTCAAAAAAAAAGAATTCTCCTTTCTTTTTTGGGTGACGACATTTATTTGCATATCACTGGCAGGAGTGGGTGAGTGGGTGTGTGAGTGTGCGACCCGCACACATTAACTTTCGTTTTGTTTTTGGCAGATTTTTGGCATCGTTTTTGGGGGGCAGTCCTCAACCGCCCCCGATCAGAGGGACAGGTTAAAGTATTTTTTAATCAGCAGCCACACACACGCACCCCAACCCGTCATAGGCATTTCCCTTGATTACTTTGTGACCCCCAACGCACTCAGTTCCCGAATTCGATTTGAGGAATGCAACGTTCCCACTCCAACATACGAGAAAAATAAACCTAATCCCGTTTAAGGGAACCGAAATTACTGGAAAAATGCAAGGGCCACTCCGAGATATACAATATTGGCATTTAAAATTGGTATGGGGTTAATATTCCCTTTAGTTGATCTGAATACATTGATATTAACTTTAAGAAATTTCCAAGTGTGATATTTATAATTAAATATGCATTTATTATCGCTAGCTTACCCCCGAAATTATTAAAGAACTTTAGCGGAAATTTCTGGTTGAGTTAGATTCCAGTAACTCAGTAAATCTGGAAGATTTCGTTTCAAAATGGCTTAATAATTTGTTTACATTTTCCCTAGGCATTACCAACTTATTTAAACAGAGTAAAGTTATTAGCGTCTCACCATTCATAGTCATCTTTCCGTCATTTAAGAAATCACACATACAACTATGTTTATATTATTAAAATCATGAATTTTTTAAGCTCCCTTTGTTATATTCATAAATAAATATTAACAGTTATTGGTTTTTAGCTACGTCATTCAATTTACAGTGTTGGACCATGCCTGTAGGTATATTAGCTTTTGTCAGTGCTGCCAAACGGTCTCGGAGCATTTCTTTGTTATTGTTTTGTAAATGAGTTGACAATATTTGTAAAAATCACAAATGCAAAGATGTTTGCCCTCCACGAAATATTTACAAATTGACTAGCGTTAGTTTTTGTTCCAGATATGCCAATGAATAATGCATTTTCCCTAAAAACATTCTTTCCTTTTATCAAAAGCACATAACGCGCATGCGTGCATGTGTGCAGAGTCTGCTAGGCGGCTTGGCAACAATTCGATTACACATAAAAGGGAAAACTTTTATTTAATTTTTAGTTAATTCTCCTGATCTCAATTATATTAGGCTGAGGTCGAAATATGTTAACTTATTTGTGGTAAATTATATGGCAATAGAATTGGAATTTTATACATTCAAAATGGCATCCGTGCGAATGTGAATGTGTGCCGGTTCTCGACGGCGGAATTTCAATAAAGAAAACGGTTTCTTTTATAATTATAAGTTACCCATGTGCACGTTAACAATTTTGTGTTTTTTTCCACAACTTCACTTAATATTACATTTATTTTTTTGTCTTGGATTTGTTAAATTTAATTTTCACTTCCACTTTCTACTTACCGGTTACCTGCTTCGTCACCCCAGTGTGACCGTGAGCTGCTTTTCCTGCCAATACCCAATGCTATTGAAATATGATATTACTAGTGATATGTGATAAATATCGCAGCAGGGCAACATTTCATTTTATCGATATTTTATTGTTGTCAATTACTTGTGAATGTTCAATATATATTTAATCATTGAATTTACCATCTCGAGCTAGGATATAAAGGCGCTATAACCGATATGTCAAGAACGCAGGTTTTTGTTAAATTCTTTTTAGAACTATTTATATTATTTCTATCATTAGTGCTCAACAAAAGTACCTTACTTTATTAATAATTGAATCCAATAGAAGTTTGGATTAAATTATAAGATGATGTAGATTTAAATAATTAAAAAAGGTTCGCTAACTGATTTTGCATTCGTTTTCCTTGCAGCATATCGGTGGCCATTGTCATCGCCGCCCTGGCAGGACCTCAGTGGCTCTTCACGGAGGAGAAACTGCCCAATTTCAAATACAATGGGACTGCCAATGTGAATGCTGTGGACGACGGCGCCTATGTCACCAAGTACACGAAGTCGAGCCTCTGGATACTGTGCAACACGCAGCCAGGTGAGTGCGTCACTTTTTCTAGCACCTGCGGCACACACTCCCGTCGAAAAATTGCGCATACGTCATGTGGGCTTTGCGAAATTAAAGTGCAATCAGATCAATCAATCAATCAGTCAGTCTCTCAATTAGCGGGCATTTTTTTTATCAAATGTCGCGCTGCTCAATTAATTTTAATCAAAAGGTAGTAAAAGGTTTTTGTGATCTGATTTACACAGAGGAAAATTATAAATAAAAATGTAAAGTACTAAAGATTCAATATTACTTATCCCAATTCACATTTAAGTACCTACATATAATTCTAAATAAATGTCTTTGTATTTTTAATATATTTATTTTGAAGGACTCGACGTCGATTCTTATAACTGCGTCAAGATCGATTATTTTCCCAAGGAGGGCTATCAACCGGATCCGCACGACTCAACGGCGGCCATACCTTGTACGTACACAGAAAATATATTAATTTATTAATATTATAAAAATACATTAAGCGGTTTTGAAATTGAATTTGGAATTTTGGAACTTATAGATACCGTGACAAAGTCATGTCCGATTTTTCTCGCTGCTGGGGTCTTTCTGGTGATCAGCTTTATAGTCTTTTTGATACCCACCTGCTCGCATCGAAATAATCTCTATTACTTCAGCGCCGGAATTCTCTTTATTGTGAGCGGTATGTTGTCAGCCAAAAAAAAAACAGAAAGAGGAGTCCCCCTGAATATTGTTATCTGTTATTTTAAGGTCTGGTGATGCTGATTGGGCTAATTGCCTATATATCCATACTGAAAGCGGAGATCGGTTCGAAGCTGCGACCCCGATCACCTCTACAGCCTGCCCTCGTCAAGGTCACGTATGGCCAGAGCTTTTTCCTCTTCGTCTTTGGATTCATTGTCACTGAATTTGTGGGTGTACTGAACATATTCCTCTTCATAAACCTGCAGGAGGTCAGCTACTACAGTGTAAGTAATTGGAATGAACTAAGAACATTTTTATTGCTATTAAAAATTAAGGGTATTGTTTGGAAAATGAATATAAGCAAACATTGTACTTAAAAAAAAAAATATACGTGGTACGGCACAGGCACAATGAACACATACCTTTTATTTTTTGATCCGGCTCGAAGGACCAAAAATGAAAAAACCCGCTTTGTCAGAATGTAAATAAAGCACAAGATAGAACGCACATTCCGAAACTTTCCAAGATGATTTTTCTTGCTTGTTTCTTAACTAATTTAATTAAATAATATTTTAATAATACAAATAATTTAATTTATATTTACTCCCCCCAGCGGCTGCCCTGCTTCAGCATGGCCAATATGCAGGTGAAGTTCAAGGAGGGCCAGCCCCCGATGAGCCGCTCCTACAAGCGGTACAAGCAGCCCGGCGGCGTCGGCAGCCAGGAAGGACTCAGTGCCCTGAGCCGCAATCCCCGGGAGACGCAGCAGCATCCGCCAAGAAACCACCAAGAGGCGCCGCCGTCCGGAATCCTGAGGAGCAGCAACGCAGCCCGACAGCATCAGGTGCACGATGCACGGCGCGGACTCCTTGGCCACCCCATGGGTCATCCTGGCCAGGCCCAGACCCTGCCGGGAGCCTGCCGCAAACACCCGAATGCAGGATCGAATTTGAATCTCAACGTGCACAACAACGATCTGGCCAGGCGGTGAGTGAAGAAGAGATATTATTTATTTTTAAATTAATTAAATAATAAATTCTTTAGCTTCTACTTTGAGAAGCCGGCGGTGTCCAAGTGCAACCTGCACTCGCGCAGCTTCGCCAAGTCGCTGAACGAACTCTGCACGGAGCCACCGCCCCTTCCCATGGCTTCGCCTCTGCCCATGCCCGATCCTCTGCCCGCTCCCGCCCTCTTTGCCGATCTGCCCCAGGAATTTCCCCTCACCCGCTCGGTTTCCACTGCCACGGACATCTATACGACTTCCCAACCGCCGCCACCACCATCCTCCGCCCAGATGAAGGCCAAGCAGCAACGGAACATGGCCACCAATACGAGGACGAGGTCACAGGCGGACCGGGGAGAGCCAGATCAATCGCGGCTCTGCGGCCTGAAGCGGGGACTGCGAAAGACCAAGGACGAGCTGTTCCAGGAGTTTTGCCGCAGGGCTGGAATGCGCAGCAAGCCCAAGAATATCTATTACATCAGCGGCGGGGACGAGGTCGAGGAGGGCGAGGACGAGGACGAGGAGGTGGCCAAGCGGCAGGAGGCCAATGGCATTGGTAATCCCGATGCGAATCCGAATCCCAATACAAACGATGACGATGACGACGATGCCGATGGCGATGATCATGGTTTCAGGCAGTTCCGGCTGGACGAGGATCACCTCTATGTGGTGGGAGGTGGGTTTAATTTTTTTTAAATTTAAATTTTAATTATTATTATTTTTAATTTTAAATTTAAAATTCCTCCACAGACCATGCCCGGCTGGTGGTGCCGCGTCGATCCTCGATGTGCGTGGATGCCATGGGCCAGAACCTGCGGCGCCTGAACTCGAACCTCTCGCTCCACACAGATCCCAGCTATCCAGGCGTGAACTTTCCCATGCGCATGTCCCTGCCGCCGGCCAGCGATCTTGGCCAGAGTCGCACCCTGCCGCGCTGCTTCCTCCGGCAGTCCTCGGATTCCCTGCAGAGTGGCTTTGGCCTGGGATCCAGTCAGCAGAGGTTCTCCCAGCTAATGCTGAACTCCCAGCAGCAGCAGCAGCAGCAGCAGCAGAACTGCTATCTGTCCACCTTGACATTGCCACAGGTGTCGCAGGCTCCTCCGCCAAAGACCCAGGTGCAGTGGCCAGCGGCGATACCCTCGTCGCCTTCAAACTACTCAAATGGCTACCAGCAGCACCCGCAGCCCATTTATCCCACCTCCGGGGGAGGTCCTGTAGTACCCGCTTCCGGAGTCTCAAAGTTCCAGCGGGGCTACGCCTTCGATGACCCCCATCGACGCTCCAGCTTTGTGAGCGAGGCCTTTGACCTCGACGAGATCGAGAGGGAGCGGCGGCGATCCCATGCCAGTCTCTTTGGCCTCAACCACATAGATCCCTATGATCTCATCAATGGCACAGCCGTCTAGGCACATCATTATCCTGTCCAAGAAACTCCAAGCCCGACTGTGTGAAATCCTGAGCTAAGTCTTGATTTTTTTTTTATAATGAAATATTCTTCAAAACTATCTATTGAGTAAAATATTAATAAAAATCTATGTGGAAGCTGTACTTGCGCACAATTTTAGGCAGATCAAATTGAAATATACAAATATGTTTAGCTTACTATATATGGAAACACAGGTCTCCAAAAATTAATAACTAATAAATCGATGCGCACAATTTTGGCCAGAGAACGGATGTTGGATTTTATTTTGGGGCATGGGGTGGAAAACTTTATATTTGAGTTAAATTTTTACTGAAATTATTTAAATACTCGCAGTTACTTGGTGAATTTATTTATTTATTTAACAATTAGTTCAAGGCCTAAGCCGATAAGGAAAAATTGAACTTAAAGGAAGGTATACACTTAGAAGGAAATTTTTATTAAATTTTGGATCGGAGTTTAAACTAAAAATATGCTTAAAGTAAGATAGTATATTGCTTCGTTTCTTCTTAAGAACAAACATATTTTTAAATATATTTCCTCTTTATTACCTTTCTATTTAGATACACTTAAATATATTATTATTTTAATACATATTAATTAGTTTTAGGGTAAGTTAAGCTAGTTTTGCCGGCTCCTTCCCCATTTAGCTGGCTAAAACTTTAATTAAGAGCCCCGAGCCTGTTTCGTGTATTTTTTATATATTTGTATTTATTTATTTATCATTTTCCCAATGCTTTAAGCTCCGAGCTAATGCGCTAGTCAGATAATTTCCACATAATTTGTGGTCTCCAGCAAGGGGGTTATTATGGGGCGTCGCGACGCCTTGACCAATTCAATTTTCAATTTTCAGTTTACAATAAGCAATAAAGCAATAAAATAATCTAATTACCAGCTCATCATCGCTTTATTTCCAAAATTCCAATAACCGCATTTTTCGATGAACTTTTATTGATTTTGAAAATAATTTAATTTTGATTTCTGCAAACAGACAAAAGGAACAACAAATAATTCCAATTTTAACAGGGCCGCAGGGCGTTGATTTCGAAAATGAAAAGCTATTACGAGTAAATTGGGTTGGCTTGTGGGAGGTTGATTTTTTTTTCCTAGAGGTCCTGCCTGCCTAATCCTGCTGTGCCGCAGGATATTCGAAAACGCGTTGACACGAGAAACCAAAAAAGTAGAAAGGGAAGGGGACATGAAGTCAGTGTGGGAAGTTAATGTTAAAGGCTGGTACTAACATGAACGAAAGTGGCTTACGGAATTCCGTGACCAAGAAAAGGAAGGGAAATGGTCAAAGGCGGTCACACTGACCAGCTGTGTTTTGTAAACAAATGTCTACATCTTCCTGTTTCCGGAGGGGTTTCCTCTTACAATTACAGGTAATTGAACAATGAATCTTTATTTATGATTTACCCACAATTACACATGCCTTGGCATCCCTATTTACATATATAACACATAGCATTTATAGGATATGATTACTCCACTTTTAGAGAGACCTTGGCTACAGGTTCATGCGCTTCCAGAACTCCTGGCTGAACGAAACTTCCGGCGTGGAGTCGGGACCCATTACGGCGCTGGCAATTAGCGCCTCGAAGGATCCAGCGGGCGACCTGCCTGCCTGCGAAGTGCTTGTGGTTGGTGTGCTCAGATCGGGCGAATGCTGCGACTCTGGGATCGGATACAGAGTGGGAGCCGTGTGGGGCCGTTGTGGCAGTCTCAAGTTCTCCGTTCCCGTTGTGGGAGCACTCAGAGGTCTCCCCGAGCGCTTGGGCTTCGAGGATGGCTTTGCTGACTTTGCTGACACCGAGGAGGCGCCGCCGAAAAGCAGCTCCATCTTGGCCATGGATTGCTGGAGCTTCTGGCTCGGTGACTTGGCCACCACATCGAGGGAGGGAGCCTCCAGGCTAGAGCTGTCGCTGCTGCTATCCAACAGGGGATTGGGGGACTTCAGGCCGAGAGCCTCTTTGGCCCGCCGGAGGAGCATGCTCATCTCGCCGTTGCTGCTGCTACGCGAGGGCGTGATGTCCGAGAGTTCCGTGGGCCTGACGACACTCAGAACCTTGGGCATCTCCGTGGGCACCCAGTCCTCTGCGGGCGGGAGCTTCTCCAGCACCACCGGCTCTGGCTCTATCATCACCTTCTTCGGTTTCTTCTGCTCCTGCTCCAGACCAATCCCGTCCAGCAGCTTCTTGCGGGCCTCGGAAATAGCATTTGTGAAATGATACTTGTCCTGGTTGTGGTTGTGGGTTTCTTCGTGTTCGGAGAGCCACAGCGGCGAGGAGAGCTTGGAGTCCGGCACGGAAGGGGGCTGCCTTGGCAGCTCCTCCAGCGGAGGGCGAGTGGTGGGAGGATCTTCGGGACGCATCCGTCGATGCCAATCCATTAAGTTGTCCAGGGTGCGATCCAACTGTTGCTCATGCTCCTTTAGGGTCCTTCGGGATTTTGGCACAGGCGGTTCTTTGGCGGATTTATGGGTGCCGGAGCTTGGTGGGATTGGATGGCATTTGGCCTTCTCCAGGTAGGTGAGGAAGCTTTGCTCGAGCAGGTCGCTCTCCTCCTCCAGCTGCTTCATTCGAGTTCTGGTGGGAAAAGTACATACAAATAATATTAAATATTAAATATTAAATAATATAAAAGAATGTGAAAGAATATACAAGAATTTAAAAGAATATAAAAGAATATAACAGAATATAAAGGAGTATAAAAGAGTATAACAGGATATAACAGAATATAACAGATTGTAATAGAATATAAAATAACACAAAAGAATTTTAAAAAAATATTACAGAATATAACCGAATATTAAAGAATATAATAGAATATAAAATAATATATAATATATAATATAAATAATAAAATAATAATAATATACAAATAGAATATAATATAAGAATATAACAGAATATAACAGAAAACAAAATAACATAAAAGAATTTAAAAAATATATAACCTAATATAAAAGAATATAACAGAATATAACCGAATATTAAAGAATATAACAGCATATAACAGAATATAATATAATTTAAAATAAACTTACTTGGCACTCAAAAGAGCCTCTTCAAAGCTGGGGCCTTGGGAGGATCTCCCTATGGACAGAATCGGTGGTGGAAGTGGTGGTGGCTCCACCGTATTAGTGGCCACAGACTGGACAGAAGGCTTCACAGGAGGCACTACGGGAGGTGCCACGGGAGGCGCTACGGAAGGCGCTACGGAAGGCACTACGGGAGGTGCCACGGGAAGCACTACGGGAGGGGCCACGGGATGCACTACGGTAGGAGGTGTGACTTCAAGTGGAATATCCTTTAATGGCTGAGAAGATCCTGATCCTGATCCAGCAGGAGATCCAGCAGTGTCCTTTGGCGGCTCAGAAACAGTTACGGTAGGAAGAACACTAGTTGGACTTGGCAGGGCATCCTTATCTCCAGAGGGATGATCACTGGAAACTGCAGGAGCAGCGGGCTTATCCGGAGGAGTCTCTTGAGCGGTCTTATCCGGAGGTTGATTCTCTTGAGCAACGCTGACTGTAGGCTGATCCTTGGCGCCACCTCCGTCATCGCTTTTAGGGAGTATGGATTGCCTGGACACCTTAGAATGATGAGTTTTCTTCCGGGCCGAGCTAGTTCCACTGCCAGGATCCCCAGCATAGTCCCTGGTAAAACGATAATGCGCGGCCAGGCGCGGATCCACAGGCAAATAGGCAGTGGGAACTGGAACTATCCCACCTTGCGGGGCCACCGCTAGCAACTGATAGGAGTAGCCCAGGCCCGGGTACGGATGATGCACAAAGGTCGAGTTACTGGGATGTGGATGGGGAGGCACTTCCACAGAAGGTGTGGGATCTGGAGTTGGAAGTTTGATTTTGACGGATTTCTTAGGCTTCACAGGTGGCTTGGACACTTCGGTGGAAGGAGAGGGAAGAGCCGGTTTGGGAGCTGGACCCTCAACAGCTGGCGTTGCCTCCTGGCCCCCACTGGTGGCCCACATGGGCACTATGCAGGTTTCCTGCTCGGCGGCCAACTCGGTCTGCTGGATCTTCTCGGCCAGCAGATGGTGATGGGTCTCGTAGTGCTCTAGAAGGCCAAATATCTTCTTCACCAGCTCCTGGGTCTCCGCCGAGGTCTCCGAGTCCTGCTCGACGCGCTTGCACAAGGTCTGGGGAAGGGGATTAATTAGTTAATTAATTAAATAAAATTAAATTAAATTAAAGTAAGGTAAGGAGTACTCACCCGCCAGGAGTTCTGTCGCCTGCTCAGCCTGAACATCTCCGCCTGGTGGCGCAACTTCACCAGATAGAGCTCGTCCAGCCGCTGCTTCTGCAGCTGCATGGCCTTGTTCAGGGAGAGTTCCACCCGCTCGAGGAAGACCTGGCCACTGGAGCTGTGCAGCATCTCGTAGATCCACTGTTCGTAGGATCTGTGGGGCTGCTTCAACACAAAGCTCACTTGGCTGGTGGCATCACAGCCGCTGGGCTTGGCCTCCGTTTGGGCATCGTGCATCGTTGGCTTGGGAGCCGCCGCCACGGTCCTCTTCCTCGTCGTCTGGGAGGCTGTGCTTTTGGTCTTGATCACGTGCACCTGGACGGAGGCTTCCTTTCTGTTCTTGGAGCGATCATGCTGCTCCCTCTGGCGCCCCTCCTGGACGCCCATGAAGTGACCATGGCCAAAGCCCTCCTTGTAGCCCGCTTCGAAGCCCTTGCGCTCCCCCACCGCATGCTCCTGCTCCATGGAGAGATTGAGGACGTTGCCCAGCAGCTGGACACAGCCACAGACGTCGCTCATCAGGGCCTCCATGCGCTGAACGGACACGTACATCCTGCCCTGCGGCTTCCGCGTCTTCTTCTGGGCCTTGTCCAGCGACTGACGGATCACCGCGAGGCTGGAGAACTGCTCCGGGTGGAGGGGCAGCAGGCGGGGCAGCTCCACCTCGCCGGCAGGCAGTATGATGGGTCCCAGATCGGACTGGACCACCTCGTCCTCCGGCTTGCTGGGCTTGGCCTTCTTCTTCTTGGGCGCCGGCTCCGGCGGCAGCTTGATCACCGGCTCGCCAGGCTCAAAGGACTTACCCGCCTTGGTCAGACGATCGCGTTCGCGGATCTCCCGGTGGATGAGCTGCTCGAAGGAGGCCTCGGATATCACCTCCGCGGGCGGGGCACAGGACTTGGTCAGCAGGCGGAGGTTCTTCATCAGCTGGCTCATCTGCTCCTCCACCGCGTGCAGAGATTGGGAGACGCGCGGCCCCACAAACACGCTGCGGCCATCGGCGCCCAGGATCAGCTCGCTCTCCTCCGCCTGATAGAGGCGACTGGTGTCCACCTCCGGGCGCGCCTCCAGGCAGGCAGAGGGCTCTGTTTGGCTGGCACAATCCAGTAAGGTCGGTGGAGGAGGAGCAGGAGGCTCTTCTCTTTCCTTCTGTTCCCGGTCAATGGCCAGCTGCCTGATCTCCACCAGCGACCGCATGAGGGCCATCAGCAGGCTCTGCGTGTGGCCCGCCAGATCCTCCAGGTAGTGGCCCTCCACCAACTGATTGAACTCCGCATCCGGCGCCACCTCCTGGCCACCGCCGCCCAGCACTGCGCCCAGGACCTGCTGCAGCTCGTCCGTGCGGAAGCGGAACTCCGGCCGGTTCTCGAATTTGGGCAGTGTGTGGCGTTGGGGCATCTCGCTGCAGAAGACGGACAGGGTGAAGTGACAGTTCTGGGAGTGCAGGAACTCCGCCACCAGCGTGGGCAGCGCCATGGCCAGTGGCGAGTGGAGCAGGGCGTGGGATTGGGCGATCTGCACGCCAGCGGCCTTGTTCAGCAGCTGACCTGGAGGGGGGTTATACTGGGTTAGGGATCCAAGTAAAAGGATTATGTATGAATCTCACCCAGGGCCGTGTTGTTGAAGCAGTTGATGAGCTCCACGCGCAGGTGCGAGTGCATCTCGCGGGCGATTCCCTCCTGGTCCAGCCACTGGCGGAAGCCCTGCTCGAATTCCTGCTCCGGCAGCTTGGACAGCTCCTCGAGCTGAGTCCTCAGACGGTCCGCCTTTGATTCACTGGCCCCGGGTTCCGGTTCAGGCTGCGGCTGCGCGAGTCCTAATATTTCCAGAATTTTCATAGAAATTAATTTTAAAAAAATATATAAAGAAAGCTCACCTTCTTTGGGTCCTTTTCCACTAACTGGGGGCGCTCGGCCGCGCCTTAGGCCTCCTGGCACCTGCCTGGCATACGCCGACGCCATCGCCAGTCTGCTCCGAGTGGCCGCCTGATCCCTGTCAGCGCTGAGCTTGCGATGCTGTCTCACCCGCTGGGCCGCCGCTGCCGCCGCCGCGATTGCCCTTTCCTTCTTTAGCTGCTCCTCCCGCTCCCGCTGGGCCACCTCGTGCTTCCGCTCCCGCTCGCAGGTTATGCCGGTGGCCGGAGTCTTACCCGCATCCCACTGCTTGGCCCGGAACGAGGCCGTCGTAGTCGTCGTCGACGGCAGCTGGCGGGTCTTCATCTCGGGATCGGGACTCGATTTGGATGTCGTTTTCAAAAAGGTCCTTGCGCGCGCAACCGTCGTGTGTGAGTGAATTTAATTTTCCAGGTGTGCCTGGGCAAGACAAGAGCGGCTCTGCTGCAACAACCACCGGCTGGGTTTCGTGCATCGATTGTGACAGGTGCTGCTGGTGCTGCTCGGCCTGCTCTGTCGGGGGAAAGCGTTTGGGAAATAATGAGCAAGGGCAAAGGATAACCGGGGGTAGGTGTAGGTGCACTCAGGCGCGAAGGACTTCAGCTGTGAAGGCCCATGGGTTTTTCCTGGCTTGGTATTATAGATCCGTATTTACTTGCCTTTTATTTTTGATTAACATTATTTTCCTTATTGAAATTATATGTTATTTTTTACTAAAAACTTAGATTTACATAATATTGTGATAAATACCACATGTGCATGCCTCTTTCCTACTTTAATAATTCTATATATTAACACCTCTATAAGATATTCAACTAAAATAATGAGAGATAAGCTCTTAACATAGAAAAAACCCGCCACAGCTGATGTGCCAAATAAAATTTGAATTTAATATATCGATTATGGCCAACCGATAATACTTAATTTCCGATAGGTTAGTATGGTATTTCTTTTTGTAAGCTGACAAATACTAATTGCTACCAAACAACGGCGCGCAAGGAGGTAATCTGTTTGAAATGGAGAATAAAAACAAATGAATAGCATTAAAAAGAGAATTAAGTATGTTGATTAATTTTATGATTATTTATTGTGTATATGCAGTCGCAATGAAAGGCCTTCGCAGTTTAATAATGCGAAAGTAAAATGATAATTTTATATTTCTAAATATTATTCTCATATCAATCAGCTTCTGAGCTCCAAAAAACGTCTGGTATTTTATAGGAAAAAGTAAGTTAAAAGCCTATACTAAAGTGTACAAGAACTTCTTAGCAATTGAACAAAAAAAAAAGCTTTAAAATGAGAATTAATAATAATATGTATATAAATGAATTATATGATTATTGATTACGTATGTATATGCAGTCGCTATTAAGAGCAATAATAGATATATTAAATTCAAATTCCATGCGCGCCGTTGTTTGGTAGCAATTAGTATTTGTCAGCTTACAAAAAGAAATACCATTCTAACCAATCGGAAGTTAACAAATATCGGTTGGTCATAATCGATATATTAAATTCAAATTTTATTTTGCACATCAGCTGTGGCGGATTTTTTCTATGTTTAGAGCTTATTTCTTATTACTTTAGTTGAATTTCTTATTGGGGTGTTAATATATAGAATTATTAGAGTAGGAAAGAGGCATGTACATGTGGTATTTATAACAATATTATATATATTAAGGTTATTATTTAAAAAAGTAACAAGTAACAAGTAACAAAATCTATAATACCAAGTCAGGGAAAACTAAATAAATGTAAATACTTATAAAATATAGCTAAGGTGTACCACATATGATTATTTTTGTAAGATGAAGTGTCATTTTATCATGACTTGAATTGTTGTTCCCAACAGAGAATACTTCAGCCTAATGTATTGACACTCTGTATGTCTCATAAAATTTAGTGCCTTTTAGAGAAGCTATAATTTTCCGACCAATTCGTCTATAATATCGATTATTTATGGAATCTGTGAACTGTCAGTGAGAGAAGAGGGAGTTTTTTAGCATTTAAAATTACAGCTGAATTTAGAAACATTTGAACAAATTAAATCTAAATTGAAACAGACAACAGTTTTTAACGAAAATGTGTTGATTTTAAGTGGTAAATCACAGCTTGACGCGTTCGGTTTGGAGGCGGGAACTCTCCTACACTCTTAATAATTTTCGCCCTATTTTCAAGAAAATCGCCATAAAAATGTATTTTATTTTATATTTTTTATTTTATTCTTAATACAGATTTCGTTAGTAAACTGAAAACTAAAAACTGAAAACTGGAAAGCTGTGTATTTCTACAAAATAAATATAATCATGACTTTGAGTATTGCAAATCCGTCGTCTTATAATAGCATTTAAGTGGCATTCGAGTCAACTCCTCAGCCCGCTAACTGTGTTGTATGTGCTTAACTAAGCTAATATTAACATATAAAGATTTATAAGTAAGTATATATGCACCTGCCTGCCCCTTCTATTGACAACTGCAAAATGTGATTACGACGGCGACGACGGCTGCAGTAGCGATATTAGCGGCAACAGCTTCCTCCCTTCGGATGCCTGCGCCTGTGCCCGCGTCTGTTGCTGCAATTATTTAGTTTATATACCCTTGCAGGGGGTATTATAAATATATAATAATAAATAGTATAATGTATACCAAAAAAAAAATATAAAAGTGTTCTAATCGGTGTAAGAACTACTAGGATGAAGCTTTGCCAATAGTCTTTTTTCCATCAGTCAGGAAATTGGGCAAAACTTTTCTGTTTTTCTATTTTATTGTTTAATACTCCTCCTGTTATAAGTTTCTGTTTTTAACAAAATTGGCAGGCTTTATTTTATAGCTGTCATAGGGAATATAAGCTTCGGATACCCGCAGACAGTTCTCGTTGTTCTTGTTTACTTATGACTTTGTTGCTAGTCGCTTGATTGGCTTCAATCCTGACCTTGCTGGGGCCAAAGGCCATGCCAACCTGTCGCTAATTCCCTGATCTTCCTGGGATCTGCTAAGCCATGGTGGGGCACCAACTTTCACGATCGGAGCACGACAACAGTCACCACCCTTAAAGTCAGGACAGCCAGAGAGTCAGACAGCTTATGAGGTCAAACCTAAATGAAAATTGAGAGACCTCCTCAAACTTATGGGACGAATAAAAGTAACAGATTCTACACTGACTAAGAGAAGGTTGATTAATTTGAATTCCAAAGTTTCAGTTAAAGGATATGTAGCAGAGCTGGAAAAACAAATAGTAAGTACTACTGAACCTTTAAAAGTAAGATGTAACATTAAGAAAACTTGCAGTATCGCAAAACAATTAAATTCTAAATTTTTAGGAACCAAACCAATAAAGTACTGATCAGTAATATCTGTATAATATGTTAATGGAATGCTTAAAATCCTTGTGGCTCATTTTCCACATTTTCCGCCCAAGTGCAAGCAAACTGAGTCAACCGACTGACTTCCGTCTATAATGATGGGCTCGGGTTAATGGAAATCGGCAGTGAACGAACTCTCCCAATTAACCTGGAATGATGATGATCTCAGCGAATCAACAAACTTCCTAAGTTAAGTTACTTCAGACTTATTTGGGCTTGAAAAAAAGCGTATTGATATAAAACTTAATAAAGCAAACAAAATGAATTAATCAATAAAGTCAAAGATACAAAGATGATTAATAAGCTGACATTATCAGATGACTTATATTGATTTTAATGGGTAAAAGAGCCGAAATAACATGAATAATTTTATAAGAAATTATCCATTAGGTTGCCATCAAGATTGTTTATAAATATAAAGGTATTGTATGACGCACAATAGAATATACTAATTAATAGTTAGAATATCTTCTTCTACCATGGATGGTATACCATGGCTCATGGAACAGGCAATTGCGAAATTAATTTGTGGCGTTCTTTGTTTTCGGCTTCGTTTAAATTTAATTATAATTACTTTAGTGGTACTTGGATTTTTAAATTGTCATTGCTAGTTGGCCATTTTAGCTCTGGGGCCGATAAACAATTTTCATAATACAGATATATACTATTTTTAGCCTTTTTACGATTTCGGCCATAATGACTTTGGCAATTATGCACAAATGATAAGCAGCCAAGCGCAACTTTTGGACATTTTTACTGGTGGACACGGAATGCGAATCCGACTGAGAATGAGAATGGTTCTGGTTCTGGTTCTGGTTCGCCTGCTTCCCCGGGGTGGAGGAGGTGGTGGCACTTACTGCTCTGATTTTTGATTTCTGATACAGAACCACTTGACAAGTGCTTACAATTGCCATATTTCTATTTTATTTTCTTATTTTATCTGCACATGTCTCAGGCATTCAGATTCCGATACTGGAATCCAAGAACTGTGATAAGAAGGATTCGTTCTGGCCTTCGTATCAATATTCAAAACCTTATGCCAATAGCTGCAAGTTAGGCGATATTTTTTTGACGATAAAAATATATTTTAGGATGCTGACAATTAAACCATGAACTATAAATACAGTGAAGCTTCAAATAAAATTTAATTTTCTTTGTATGTATTACGGTTTTGTTGGATTTTTATGACTTGTATCCATAGCTTACAAGGGTATTAATACCCTAATATTTATATTTTAGGCAAGAACCACTCTCCACCTTGATTTGTATTAATCTAATATTTGCATTCCTAATTTAGGGAAGCTTAAAATTGAATTCTACCAAGTCATCGCCTTGCTTATATCATTCTTGGGTTCCGATTCATTAGGTTTTCGAGCTAGCCGGAATCGAAATCGTAATCGGAATCGGAATCGCTCCAGTCCAGGTACAAAGTGCGCACGTTATAGCCCTCTTTACATGCCCGACTGGCTCTCTAAATTGGCGCTAATTTGGGGATTTGTGGCTTTGTGAAGGGATTTTTGTGTTTTGACATTTCATTGGAATTAAGTACAGTTCTCCGATGGCCGAGGGCTGCAATTAGTGATTCCCCAAAAAGACGGGCTAATTAATTGCGTGTCACGAAACGCGGATATTCAGTTAGAACGAAGAACAAAAAACAGTTAGATAATTTCATATTATAGCCAAGTTTTTTTTTTCAAAATGTGCCTGCGTGTCTTTTGCCAAAACGATCAAGTACGTATCAACGTATCAAGGGAGCAAAAAAGTTTATAAATGGATTCTAATTTAGTGTCTCAAGTCAGCCGTCAAGTTTGTAAACTGAATATTGAATAACATTTTTTTAATGTTGTTGAAAAACGGAATTATACACTCAGAAAAAGATGGGCCAAACATTTCCAAAAGGTAGTTCGCTTCGAATTTCAATAGAAACCCTGTCCTAAAGATGATAATCGTTTTGCTATAATTCCGAATTTGTTGTCACTCTGTAATACAAGAACTTTGGTTCCAAAGTCCCAATTTTTTTATATAAGCGTACAAGAGTAATATAATTTTAATATTTATAAAATGAAATATTTTTTAAAATATATTTTTGATGTCCATTTGTGGATTCTTGATCCGAATGTTTAAAGTATACAAGAAACTTAATTATTACTGAGTTTGCTGACGATCAACCTATCGCAGCAGTGTGTCGCTGAATTCCTACTTGGGAATTCCAGGTGCACTCCCTGCACCAACTTTTACGCTTAATGTTGACATGGAAGAGAATAATTTGTTAAATTTAAAATTATTAAAAAAAGGTTTATATAATTATAATTATACATAAATTTATAACTAACAATTGGATAAAAACAGAATCTTCTTTTAAAACCGGTTGGGAAACGTGAGGTTTCAAATAAAATTCTTAGGAAATCTTTTTAAAATTATAAAAGTAGATTTCTACTATATAAATAAAATGAAATTAAAAGCTCTATTGGTTTCTCGGTGACTTGGATCTATTTTTTCACCTTAGTTACACTCTCTAATTTAGGTAATCTTATTTATATAACAAATTATATGGCAGTGAAATCATTTTAAAACATTGATATAAAAATATAATTATTAAAACAAATTCCATTTAGACTAACAAAGTTTTAATAAATTGTATTAATGAATTTAATAAAATTTGGTTAATATTATTATTATTATTTTATTAATGAATTTATTAAAATTTGGTTAGGCTAAATGGAATTTATTTTAAAATTTGCTTAGCAACATGTTGCCTGGATGGCCGCAGTCTCAACATGTTGCTGGTCTGCCTCTGCCGCTGGCTCTGCCTCTGCCGCTGGCTCTGCCTCTGCCGCTGTCTCTGGTCTCCACTGCCGCCCCCACACACGAAACAACAACAGTGGAGTTGTTTAGAAGTTGGCGATCGCAGTGACGCCGACGCCGGCCGAGGCAGAGATCGTGGCAGCGACTGGAACAGCGGCTTGGCAGCGGAATTAAATAATTTTCCGTAAGCGCGTTTAGTCAAGCTCAGTTCAATTGCGGCTAGCATTGTTGGCGGACGTCTCAGTCTCAGCCGCTGTTTCAGTTTCAGTTTCAGCTTCCTTTATATTTTTTTTTTACCTGTGCTAACTGTGCGAGCAAGAGCGGAAGACCGAAAGAAAGAGAGAGAGAGCGTAAAGATGCAGCTACAGAAGAAGTGAAGAACATATATATATACGCGTGTCCCTATGTATGTATAGAAAGCCGCCGTGTGTGAAGTAAACAACTTTAGTGACCGAAAAACCTTTAAAAAAAAAAACTAACGCAAAGCGAGAAGCACCAAAAAGCACCAAGGGAAAGAAGAAGTACCAAGAGCCGTCGCTGCAGCAGCAACAACAAGCTAGCGGGGTTAGTAAGTCACTATTCTTCTATTCTTTGTCTTATGTTTTATTAACTTCGCCAAACTTTATTCGGCAATGCAGTTGGCATTTGCAACATCAATGGTTACACCGAGAGAATTTTCTTGGTTGATGTTTTCACTGGAATTTTCAACCGGCTCTTGATAAATATTTTAAATATTTTATTTTTATATTTTAAAATCGAATACAGTTGGAAATATGAATAGCAAAACGATTTTTTAGTGACATCCTTGTTTTTTAAATTTTTTTAAATATTTTTAAAGGTTTTCTCTTATGTAGACTTACGGTACTTCCTTTAAGTCAAGTAAAATAATTGAATTTATATATAACTTTTTTAAGGACTCCAAAAAAATATATAGAAGATTTTAAATAATTGTTATTTAATTAAATAAAAGTTACATATCCTGTTCTAATATAAAAAAAACAGCTTGAATAGAATTATTCATTAACATATATTCCCTTTCTCACATTAAATATAAATCTATATAAAACCAAGTTTATTATCTACAGCTATTTATTTGCTGTGTATTAAAAACTCAACTCGTTATTCAAATCAATGTTTGTATTTCTTTTTATACCCTTGCAGAGGGTATTATAATTTTGACCAGATGTTTGCAACGCAGTGAAGGAGGCATCTCCGACCCCATAAAGTATATATATTCTTGATCAGCATCACCAGCCGAGTCGATCTAGCCATGTCCGTCTGTCTGTCCGTCTGTCCGTCTGTCCGTCTGTCCGTCTGTCCGTCTGTCGGTTTCTACGCGAACTAGTCTCTCAGTTTTTGAGCTATCGAGCTGAAATTTTCAGCATAGTCTTATTTCTTTAGCACGCAGTATATATGTCGGAACGACCGAAATCGGACTACTATATCCTATAGCTGCCATAGGAATGATGGCGAAATTAATGTAAAAAAAAATTTAACTTCTCTGTTTTTCAACGAATTTCTATAAATTTTAAGACATAGCAGTTTTTTAAGGTTCTAGAATTACGGTTTTAATTTCATTAAGATCGGTCCACTATATCATATAGCTGCCATAGAATCGATCGGTCCATTTATATGAAAATGTAAAATTCTACATGTAAAATGTAAAATTTACAAAATTCGATGTTTTTTCAACATTACTAAAATGGTTCGATTTTCAATGATCCAATTACAGACTGCAAGGGTATACCAACTTCGGTTTACCGAAGTTAGCTTTCTTTCTCGTTTATTTGTATATTTACGGCTTAGCATGTCTTGTGTTTCGTTTTTCTTGGTTCGTTTTTTGTGGGCTCTTTTTCCGAGTTTTTGTTGGTAATGTTTAACAAAAAAAAAAAACAAAAAAAAGGGCTGGCAGAAAACAAAAAGCCAGAGCGGAACAAAAGCAATGGACAAATTGGAAATTGGCCATACCAAATGTTTCGGCCAACAACAGCGATCGTAAATATATAGTTAAAAGCCAAATGAGTAAGAAAAAAGGTGGCAAAGGCAACAGCAACAATAAAAGCCGATGAAAGTGAAAACCTGAAAAATGTAGGAAACAATGGGAATTATAAATACTCTTAAATGCAGCAAATTGTTCGAAAAGCAAATAGAAATTGGTCTTGGGAAGGGTAAATGGTAATATTAATTATAAATCAGATTCAATTGATTTAAATACTTTTTTTTTATATTTAATATTTACAAAAGTGAATAAATAAATATTGCCTATACGCTTTATCTCTTAAATAGGTTTATAAGGTAAACATAATGATAAGAAATATTAAAGTAAATATAAAGTATTTGTAACTAGTTTAGTTTCTTCTATTAAATAAATATGAGAGCTTCTATTAGAGAATTATGAGAGCTGCTAATGAAGAGGTTAATATATTTATTATATTCTTCCTAAAAAAACAATAAGAATGAGGTTTGAGGCACCTTCTTTCGGTAGTGAACTTAACTAACGCATGAATTTTGTAATGTGCATAGCCAAGCAATTAACACGTGCAAGTGGTATACGGACGATATCCGCTGGACGGTTTCCGACATGGTATGTTTCGCCGGCATTGAAATTAAATCTAAAGTTTAAAAGTTACAAAAGCCGTGTGAACACTGAGGGGAGAATGATCAAGTGTTTAACGATAACATAGATTTGATGCCTGAGAAAGTTAAGGTGCTTTCTTGCCATTTCTTTACTACTTTCCAATTAAATATAATGTATTCCTTCGTTTAAAGTATATTTAGGCTGAGGTATATTCATCTATATTAATATTAAATTTTCTTTTAATATCATATATTTTTTGAATTTGAATTTTAGGGAAGGCCTTTTGATATAGACACAATCTATCAAAATTCGGGCTCCTAAATAAATTCTGCCAGTTAAATATACTCAAGAAACAAGAATTTTTCTAGAATTTAGAAATTTGCAATAATTTTGATTTCACAGAAAACTTTATAATTAAAATTAATTACTTTTGTTTATGGTTTTATTGTTATGTTATTCAATGAAAAATTCCTATATTATAGCTAATAATGATTTGGTGATAAATATATTTAGTTTCGGTCCTTACATATGTTTTATTTTTAAATAAATTGTAAGACTCACTACTATCTTTGTTGTGTCTGGTTCTAGCCGGAGGAATTTCTGTTTCTATCTTCCGTTTCCTAGACGGTGATAATCACCGGTATTACCATAAAATCTTGTAGCTTTTAGCATACTGCTTCCAAAGGCCCTGGACGTTTAATATCAGACTGGTTATCGCACACACACACTGACAACTATTTCTTGCGACTTGACAGAGTTAATTGCATTGCAAGTTTTTGCACATGTAAGCTGCGACCTTGGCGGCTGCTGCTGCTGCTGCTGAGCGGGCTTAAAATGCGAAAAGCAGCAAGTAGCCATAAATAAATGAATAAATAAAAAAAAGAGAAAAAAAAAATCTTGCAGTATTTCCTATGCCAGCCAAATAGGTTTATAAATAAATAAAATATGCGGCAGAATCCGCCAGCGTCTGGAGGTATATAAATATAGCCAAGTCTGCGCCGGTTCTTGCCGACTCATGCTGAGCCGATCGCTGATTGAATCGGAGTCCATTCAATTCGATCCGAAGTGGAGTTGAATCAAAGTTCAAGTGGAAGTTGAACTTGATTCAAATTTGTAGTTTTGTAAACGAAAATATGGTTTTATTACTGTGAACGGCCGTCCGCTTAGTGTTGATAAGCACTGAGGCCTTGGTGATTCGATAGTGCGATCAGAACCATTTATATCTAGAAAGATGTTCTAAAGAATAACAATAAATAAATTACAAATAATTCAACTAATTTCGTTTT
>VNJO01004634.1:0-11785 GCA_008042535.1 Drosophila tani
GGGGCGAGCATGAAGGCTTTATAAAAATTAAATATTTGCACAGGAGAAATGCGACGAGGGGCGAGGAAAGCAGGATGTGCTCGTCGTAACAAGAGCGACAGAAAGTTAGAGCAGCAAAAACTTTTCCTTCTCTTTGATGCGCTGTGTCCTCGCTGCTGTCCTTGTTCCTGTTCTTCTCTGTGTGTGCGCGAGTGTGTGTGTGTTTTATGGACAAGTGTGAGTGTGCTGTTTTTCCGAGGCTGGGCACACGGAACGCTGGCGACGCGTGCTTTATGCTCGTTTGTTTCGCCTTCGCCTCAGGCACTCCCTGCTCTCATTTCCCTTTACCCTTCCATAAAAAACACCCACTCATATATACACACATCCACCCACACACTCACATGCACAAACACGGACACAGCACTCTCGTTTGGTTTTGACTTTTTGTGTTAAGGACATTATTGCATGGCCTGCTGGATGCATTTTTGGGGGTGGTTCCACCCTCTTTCTGTGCTCGCTTCGGTCCGTTTTCAATTTCCTTTCCCTTGGCTTTTCCACTTCCATTTCCATTTTATATATGTTCGACATTTGATTATATTACGATAGATATTTTCGGATTTTTCGTTGGCCTTCTCGCCGAGGGCCGAATCCCCTGAGCTACAATTAGGCGAGTTAATGATTGCTGCGGAAAATAAACTTTTCCGCCGGTCGATCAATTTTCCAATGGTCTGGTGGGCATTTCGACATGAAATTATGGCCATCCCGAATAACTTAATTTATTAGTTTGTCGGTAGTTCTATCTGTTTTTTGACTTGGAAAAACTAATTCATCTTTCTGAAAATAAAATTCAACACTAATTTCGAAAGCGAGTTATTTATTGCTAAATCGTGGAGACAATGAACTTAAATCAATGTCTTAAATAATGTTTATACTATTATATTTAGTCACATTTTGTAAATTTGGTATTGAAATTCAGACCTTATTAATATTCCTTAAGTTTAATATAATTTAATTATTGGGTTTTTAAGCCTAACCTTAAATTACATTGAAATGTTCCTTTTATTATTGGGCTTATTATTTTTAGGTACGAAATTAAATATATGTAAAGTTCCTTTATAATACTTTTTGTTAATATTCTAGCATTAAACTCTTTATAACAGGAACTCAACATTTTTCAAATTTCAATAACAAGGTTTTTCACATTTGTTATAAAAAATCTTTCGAATAAGAATAATGGCTTAGATTCATTCTAGAAAATTTCTACCCAAGAATAATGAATGTTTCTTAAATGAGAGATTTAAAACAGCACAACAGAAACGCGGTGTATTTTCTAATTATTTTTAATTTATTTCAAGTACGTGTGATGTTGTTTTCAAACTTTTCCAGGTACGTGAGACGTTGAGGTTCCTGTTACGGCAGCTTCGGCTAGTGCCTTCGTAAAAAGCCGAAGGTGTTTGGATCTCGGGTGCCAACTAAGGACAGCCTTGCCCTCGAATATAAAGCAATATTTTAAATATATTTAATCATTTTTATGTCCATACCCTTAGCATTCTAGCATGAATCTATTAGAAATGCTTTTCTACCCAACCAAAAAATAATAAACGAAATTAAGTTACCCATCTATCTTACCCCTTCAATACCCTATAAGAATGATTAATATAATGTGGTCAAACCTTTTTTATATTTGTGCTTATTCCCATGCAAACTCATCTCCCTAACAACCGATGGACGAGTAAATTAGATGTTTGCATTGTCAGTGGCTGGCTGGTTGATCAATTGAATTTCCCGAGTGGCCATGGGCCATGGCTCACTCCTCGTTTTATCCGCATCCTGGGTAATTTTTTTTTTTTTTTTCGCTTGCCACGGCTGGAGCTGGCTGTTGATTTATTGTCATGTTCTGGACTCCGGACACCTTTTGGTATCGTGCGTGTTGCCTGATTTTCCCCACTTTTCCTTCTGCGGTTGTTGCCGTTTGCTGTTTTGCCGGCGAGTCCCGTTTGGCCGTTTGCCGGGGACTTAACATATTAATCAAAGGCATGAAATCTTTATCAAGTTGTCAAGCCGGCCCCGAAGAGTCTCTCTCTCCCTCCGCGTGGCGTAGACTGTGGAAACCCGTTTGATCCTTAACACGCATCCCATTCCAGCCCATTCCAACCCATCGTATATCCCATTTGGCATTTCACGTTCTCATTTGCGATTTGCACAATCGAAAAAAAGTAAAAATAAGAATATAAAACTGAAATTGCACACGAAAATGCCAAAAGAAAGGGGAGTAGAGGCAGAAGAACAGTCTACAGATTTTGTCACCAGAACTTGGTATTGCGATGCGAATCGCGGCATTAATATTCACATGTCGTTTGTGCACGGAGAAAAAAATTATAAAATTTATGCATTAGGTGTGACTTATTTTAAAAATCAGTTTCACAGTGTTTGATACTTAAATATTTAGACATCTTAAGACAATAGATTCACAATATTTATACAAAACAAGGTCAATTAATTGAGGAAAACCGTTGTCATCAGTTGCTGATTAAATTGTGGACACGTCATCTTACAAAACTCTCAAATAAACAGTATTAAAACGAAGGATTAATTTAAATTAGAACATGGATGGGCACTAAGTTGGCATGTCGGAGCCAGAAAACAAAAAATCTAGAACAAAAGCCAGCTTAAAGCTGACCAAAAAGAGCTGTGATAGCCGACAGAGCCTTTACGTGCCCATCTCTGCTTTAGAGGGAATATTACTTTTTAAAATTTATAAGATAAGAAAACTTAAACCCTTCAGATATATTTTACATATAATCTGGATATATCTTCAGAAATACAAGAAATACAATACAAGAAATACAAATATATCATTACATTTTCCTATAATTATTATAATATCCTTTCCTAATTTTGTGATAATATTTAATGAATTCTGGGAGAAGTATATAAACTAAGAAAAATTGAATATTTCCTGGCTTTTTCCTAGTTCTACATTATTCTTGTTTAATTTTTATAATACCCAGTTCTTTCTCAAAACCCAATATCAGACTATTTCCCAGATCCCATTCCCTAATCTCCTCAATTTCTCGCCGTGTCAATCTTCAGTTTTCAGGCCTCAAACGAAGTCTCCGGAATCGCTTTTGAGATTCAGGCTCTCCTCCTCCGTCCACGTCGCCGTCTCCGTCTCCGGCCTGAAGTTGGATGTCTAAACAGAGGCCGCCGTCTGTCTGTTTCTGTTTCGGCTTCGGAGACTCACCGAGACTCTGAGATTCAAGACCCAAGAGCCAGGCCAGAGCCAGAGCCTCCGCCTCCCTTCTCGCTGCTCAACTGGCCGCATAAATTTACTCAAAAGCTGACGCTAACTAAAGTCTCGACTTTTGCTTGGCTCCTCGGCCTCAAAACTGGTTCCATTTATGCAAGCTATTATTATTGTTGTTGTACTCTACACTATACACTATACTCGCCGCTGTTGTTGTTGCTGGCTACGCTTTTGGTATTGTGTGCTAGTTGTTGTTTGTGTTGCCGTTTCGCATTGAATTTTGCGCCTCGATTTTTAGCTTTGGCCGCGCAGATACATTTTACTTATCGGCATCTACAAAATTCAGAGCCAGAGCCAGAGTCAGAGTCCGCTCTGTTCACAATTTCCAAACCAGGTTCGAAGCCCCGTCTCGCGGGTATCTTTCAGTTTTCGAGTGTTTGTGCGACTATGTTTGTTCGTTTGTTTGTTTGTCTGTCCCTGCTCTGCTCTGCTCTCCTTGGCAAAAAGTATCAAATTTCGTTTAGCAATGCGAGAGTGGAAGCTCAAACAAAATGAACAAATAGCACGAAAATTACGAAAATGGTTCAGCGAGCGCTTTCGATACAAAGAGAAAAAATAAATATAGATTTATAGGGTGATAGGTTTATGGGATCTTTATTAATTTTATAACAAATTGGTAAATCTTTTTGTGTAAATAAGTTTACAAGAAGTTGCTTTTGATCTTTAAAATTAAGTCTTTAAGAAAATGTAAAGAAAGCTGTTTCTTAAGTGGAATCGAACCGTTAGGCTCCAAAAAATTCTCTTTTAACAAACAAAATATACTCAAAGTTGTGATAATATTTAGTTTCTGTTTAGATTACATAAAATTAATACCATCATCATTGAAAATACATTTATCTAAGGCAACTGACCAAAAGTTATTAAGTAATCTTTATCAAGTTATCCTGTAAAATCTCTGAGATCTGTGGTTTCATACGGACAGGCACACGGACAGACAGACGGAAAGCGGACAGAATAACTGAAGGACAGACGACCATCAGACATACGGACAGACGAATAAGGCAGAAATCCTTCTGCCTGTTACATTAATTTTCCCTATAATCATACTAAACTATCCCTAAACTTTTTATATAGATCATATTATATAGCTTTAGTTAGTAGTTTTAGTGTTAAAAATATTTTAAAAAAATTATACTTACTGTTACTATTATTATTTCTTCATTTAATTTAAATTATGACTTAATATAAATTGCCTTAATATGCTTAAAACCTTAAAATGATAGTTTCCTCCTATTAAATTTCTTTATAAACTAAAAAAACGTCCAACAGACCTTGAAAAATATTAAATTTCTTTCTCTGCACTAATCGCTTTGACATAATGAAATACATATATGTATATAACCCTCCCTCTCTCGGGAGAGAGTCAAATTCCATTGAGATCAGCAGATTAAGCAGACGCATTTTCAATTTGTTTATTTCAATGTTTTCATTTCATTTTCGTTCAACTTAATGAATTCCACTGATTAAACGCTTCCTCTCCTCCAATCTCTCTTATTCTCTCTCTCTTTTCCAATCTCCCTATATGTGTATATATCTCTGTGTAAACATTTGCTCGCCTTGAAATTGGGTTTGAAATGATTTCTTTGTTTATCATTATCCCCCACACATCGAACGGCCTGCTCTGAAATAATTACGAATATGAATTGTAAATTGTAGATTATTTGTTTGTAAATAGCGCCGGGCAACGGGAAGGCCTTTGAAGATATCGAGATATCTATCTATGGATCCAACGATCAACTTTCTAAGGCCCGAACATGCTCCAAACTTAATGAACTTTCGCGTCGCCCAGATCTCTGTTTGATTTGGGATGAAAGTTAGCACGAGCCAAGGCCGGTAATTGATGGATCTATCAAATGCTTTATGGCTGTAGATAAAGATCTCGATCATAAATAATCCAGGTTCAGGGAGCTTATGTAAATAGCTTTGGAAATTAATATGTTTTTCACGTTTTTGTTTATCTTTACAGGCTTTGAATGAATTTCCACCATTTTGATTCAAAATTTTTGAATGAGTTGAAACCTTTTTTGATTGCCTAAAATAGAGTGATTAAAGTGGTGTAAGCCACTTTGAAGGTTTTATTTACTTTTCTATATTAATTTTCGAATAATAATATAATTAGGATTAATCCCAATTTAATGTTATTAAAGAGAAGGTCCTAAAGTTCATTAAAAACTTTAAACTCTCCATATATTACGAGAAACTTAAATGGTTTAACGAATATGAGAACAGAGATTGATAAATTGATGTTATATTTATTTATTTTACAATAACATTTACGCAACCATAAAATTACCAACTGGACCGTAAAGCTAAAGGGTTAATTTGCATATCGGAATTAACTATAAATTCCCCGCAACATAGAGGTTCCATTATTCTGCAATTTTCTCTATCAATCGTATAATTCCGCAAACAAAAACAAGCATTTGTGCATTAAAAGCCCATAAATTCCGTAATTCATAAACCCGCAGATTTCCGGCAACAAAATGGAGTAAAGGCCAGACAACCCACTCGGCTCGGCGGTGGTTGAGGATCCCACATATCCCTCATCCACGGCAGTGTGACCTGACCCTCTCTCGCCGCAGGGAAAACACTGCAACACACCGCCTCCATCACCACCACATTCGCAGACAGACAACTGCAACACGATGTGGCAGCGATAAATTTGCTTTGAAAGTTCCAAACCGAAAGTTTTCCGGAAAGTTAATTGATTTATATTTTCGACATTTTGCGCAAAAAGGCGAAAGAGGAAAAACTGAAAAAATAATGGGAAGGGGCTGCAGCAATATCAGCGGAATGGAAAGGTTGCTGCAGCTCCAGAGACCTTTCGTGACAAATGTCGGGGAGTCCATGCCGTGTGGGTGGCTTTACTGGGGAAAATCTGGGGAAAATGTTGTATTTTTTGCTTTTCTAAATGTTTAACAAACAGCGCTCTACCAACATGTTTTACTTAAACTTTTATATACAACTGTGGTTTTATATTTACTTGATAATAACCTTAAAAAAAGAAAATCGATATACAGAAAGACGATTTAGAAAAAATATTATTTTAGTATTGGATGTTAAAATTTGATCTTAGGTAAAATGTACTTGATAGGTTATTGCTACTATTGTTACTTTTCTATTAAATAATCAATGCTTTATCAATTCATTATTTTAAAGAGAATATCTTTAATTTTCTGTTTATTAAATAATGAAAAAATATAAAGAATATTATTTTAATATGTTAAAATTTGAGCTTAGGTAAAATGTACTTGATAGGTTATTGCTACTATTAATATTTTGCTATTAAATAATCAATGCTTTATCAATTCATTATTATTAAGAGAATATCTTTAATTTTCTGTTTATTAAATAATGATGTTATAAAAAACAAAATAATATGCTGATGTTTTCGAGTTAACAGATTATGAAGATTTGTTTAAGGTTTTATAGAGAGGTTTTTGTGACTAAAAATTTAGCTTTTAATGCAATTTTGGATTCGATATTAAAGAAACAACATTATTAGGCCTCTAATTTTTACAAATATTTTAGGAATCACAAAGTTCGATCCATTAATCATAATAATAGACCGATAAAGATGAATTATGGAATGTGGGTTAAATATTTCTAGAGATGCATATTCCTAGCTTTAGATCTATAGCATTGTTACAGTTTAACGAGCTGGTAAGGTGAGTTCTGTTTATAAAAAGATCATGATTGCAACTCTTAGAGGTTTCTGTAGCGAATAAAATCGGAAACGATCCATTTGATATTATACTTATCCGATTAAGATGAAATTTGGAATAATGGTTCAAAGTTTATAAAGATAAATATCCCTATTATTCAAATTTTGTTTATTTTAGTTTGATGGTCAGGAGAAGGTAAACTTCTGGTTATAAAAATATCATATTTGCAAATCTAAGAGTTTTCTGTAGCGTATATTATGGGAACGTTGGATTCTTCATAATATTTATTCGATAAATCTAAAATTTGGTATGTGAGTTAAAAATTTTAAAAGCTTCATTATATTTATCCTTTTACAACATTTTTACTTTAGTTTAATGATCAGGGAAAGGTAATGTTCTGGTTATAACAATATCATATTTGCAAGTCTTGGAGATAGTTTTTCTTACTGTACTCTCGAGTGTGTGTGCCCGACGCTGCTGGAAGTTTAGTGCTGCCCCAAAAGTTACTTTATCATGTGCTCCAATTAGTGCAGCCCAGAGGGGGAAGAAGGGAAGGGAAAATTGCTTTTGTGCCAGCGTCGCAGCGTCGTTGGAAAATAAAAATGGAGTGTCACGGCAGTCGTCGCTTTGTTGTTGTAAGTGGGGGAGCGGAACAGAGGAGGTGGAAAGGTTCTGGGGCCCTCGGACAAAGTCTGCTCATTGTGCCCACGATGAGTTGCTTCCGCTGCATTGTGCTCGCCCCAATCTCTCCCCCTCTCTTCCGCTCTTCCGCTGCTCCTCGCCAGCCACGTCACAGTTGCTCAATTGCACGGGCTCTCCGGCACTCACCTCACTGGCATGGCATTGCCTCTCGCCCACTCTCCAGTGTGCCACCCAACTCTCGCCTGCTTGTCGAGTGAGCTGTGGGTGGGGGTACTGCCACCGACCATCCGATCTGCCACTCTCTTTCTCTCTCATTCTCTCTCGAGCACTTGGGCACTTCGTGGAATCGTTCGGCTGGGCTCGGCTCTGTCGGCTGGCGGCGGCTGTTCGGCGTCTTTCATCAGAGCATATTTCTGAGTGATGAAAATTATGTTGATGACGTTTGCAAAGCGCCCGTCTCCCCCATCCAACCCCAGCCCCCAGCCCCTACCCCTTGCTGTATGCCCCAGCGGCGACAACTAGCGAAAGTTGCGCTGAATTTGGAACATCAGCGTTTCGCCGCTGCTTCTGTTTGTTTCTTTCCTCTGTTTTTTGTTCACTTCTCTCTCCCGCTTCTTCTCCCCCTCATCCGTTTATCGGCGGCCAGAGCAAAGCGGAATACGCAAAAATTCATTTACATGAACGCAAAATTTATGTGCGTATTTACGGCTACTTTATACTTTGATTTGGGGCCTGATTTCCGAGCGCTTTACTTTTTATGTGCATACATCTTGTTGTTGCTGCGATGCCGGGGCGACGACAGCGGTCAGCGGTCGCAGCTATCTCGCTCGCACGCCAGCTTATCACGGCCTTTGGCGTGCTCTCCGCTTGCACCTTCGATAGCTCAGTTGGTAGAGCGGTGGACTGTAGTTGACGCCAAGTAAATAGAAATCCATAGGTCGCTGGTTCAAATCCGGCTCGAAGGAGGATAACTTTTTTTTATTTTTTTTTATTCTTGATATTTGAAAAGTTTTAGTACTAGTTGCTTTTTGATTTGATTTTTTTAATGTGAGCTTTTTAATATAAAACGAGAAAGAAAGCTAGCTTCGGTAAACCGAAGTTGGTATACCCTAAACCATTTTAGTAATATTGAAATAACATCGAATTTTTTTAAATTTTACATTTTACATGTAGAACTTTACATTTTCATATAATTCGACCTATGGCAGCTATATGACATAGTGGTCCGATCTTAATGAATTTAAAATCGTAATTCTAGAAGCATATAAAACTGCTATACATATCTCAAAATTTATAGAAATATGTTGAAAAACAGAGAAGTTACATTTTTTTTTCAATAATTTCGCCATCATTCCTATGGCAGCTATAGGACATAGTAGTCCGATTTCAGTCGATCTGACATCTATACTGCGTGCTAAAGAAAATTTCAGCTCGATAGCTCAAAAACTGAGAGACTAGTTCGCGTAGAAACCGACAGACGGACAGATGGACATGGCTAGATCGACTCGGCTGGTGATGCTGATCAAGAATATATATACTTTATGGGATCGGAGATGCCTCCTTCACTGCGTTGCAAACATCTGGTCAAAATTATAATACCCTCTGCAAGGGTATAATAAAGTTATTTTTGTATTAGTTTAACATTTGTACATATGTGTAATTGAGGTTTTCCTTTTAACTTAATCCTCAACATGGAAGTTTTATATTATTTGATAAAACCCAATATGCTCCAAGTCCTTTGAGGCAACTTTCTGGGAAAGTTGGATCCTTAGATTACTACCGATTCTACAGGAATTTTAAAGTAAGAAATGAATTGTCAGGCTTTAAGGGTTTTATTTTATATTTCGAGTTGTGGTCATTGCAATATGTGTTTCTATATTTCATGTAGCTGGCAATAAATGATTTTTCTTATATATTGAATAAATACATACTTGAACCCGATAAACTAAAATATGTCTAAAATAATCAGCTAAAATGTTTTCTTTTTTCTAAAACTATAGCACATTTAACAAGTGGAAAATCAAAGTGCCCTGGACTTGCAGTTCCGTTTTTGCCCGCTTAACCCACCAGATTCGAATTACAGTGTTGCACAACGCCTGCAATTAGCCTGTTAGCTGTAACAAGTGTTGTATAGATTTGTAATCTAGTGTCATTAGGGAAACATATCTATTTGTCAGAAGTGAACGTCAGTTCAGTTCAGTCTTCTCAATCAGCTCAGAATATTTCTATATGTTGTTAATAAAATATTCCCAAGCAAAAAATCGTCGAAGATGACTCTAACCCACTGGGAAACACTTGATCAAAAGGAGCAGCCAGCTGCCTTGGAGGAAGGTGAGTGATCACTGAGGATATTTGGCGGAAGGAACGTTTTTGGGTTAATAAGAATTTCCCAACAGAAGCAGGGCCTTCGCCCGTGCCGTTTCCACAGGAAATGGGGCCTCTGCAAGTCGTTCAGGATTACGTAGCCGCCATTAACAGCGGCACCCTTGACCAGAAACTTGCTGACGTACATATCGTCAGCTTCTATAACCATAGTCCTCAGCTGTATCATCACCAGGGCTTCATGGAGGTGTCCCTTGCAAACCCTGAAATTGTGCAGATCTATAAGTCAATGTTAAATCGCGACTGGCTGCGTCAGCGCAAGCTGGAGGAACTGATGATGCGGCAACGGGCCGCGGCCCCCAGCCTGCACCTGCGTGCGGAGAGCGATGACGAGGAGGAGGAGCCGCCTGGTCGCTGTTCCCCTCAACTGGCCTTGCCGCCGCCGCCGCAACCAGAAGCCAGCCAGGAAGTGGATCAGCTAAAGTTTTTGGAGACCAAAGGTGTACTCACGGACTACGATGACGAGGATGAACCCTTCGAAGTTATCCTCACTCTGGGCTACCGCCAGGTGCCGGTGCCTTCCGCCAATGGACAAACCGTCGAGATCTGCGTGGCCAAATACCAGGCGTCTTGGCCTTCCTTGCAAATGAGTCTGTTCCCTGACTCACCCTAAGCAAGAAGTCCAGGAGCCGCCAGCACACAGCTACTCACTGAGGAAGCACCATAACACTTAAGGCAGGCGAGGTGAAGTCCAAGCGCAATCGATTCCTTTAATAGATTGCCAGTGTCCAGATATTTAACACAGATATAGGGTTTTTATGTTAAATTTACTTTGATATTAAATCCCAAATATCTTTCAAGGATTCAAAACCTTAAATTGACGAACATGGAGATTATGGTTTATAAAATACATTTCTTTACATTTTTAATGGTAACTATACCATAAATCAGTTTTTTATTAGTATATGTATCTCTGTATTATTTGTATATTTTAGTAGAATTAAGTTACTGAAACCATAGCTTCTCCATATAGAGTTCAAGTTTGTCAAATCGAGTAACTTAAAAGCATAATTTATAGTTTATAGTGCTTTAGTGAAGAGTTAGCTTTAACCTTTATTGACAAAGTTTATTATTAACGGTAAATAGATATCGCTGACATATGTAACAAGGACATTGCTTGGATTCACAATCGAATTAGAGTTTGGGAATTTTAAACAAGTTTCCGTGATTTAATTTCTTCAAAGATTCAAGTCCTTAAACCGAGGAAGCTAGGGATTATGATTTATAAGATAAATCTTAAATTTAATGTTACTATTCCATAAAAGAATCTATTTATTAGTATAGCTCTCTTTTATTTTACAATTTGCGAAGAATTAAGTCACTACACACAAGCCTTGAACTAATTTCTCCATATAGACTACAAATCGACTACATAAAAAGCATATTTTATAGTTTATATACAACGACTTTATATACAACGACTTTGAATTTGAGAATTTAAGCAGGTTTTCTGTAACTTTTAATTCGAATACAAGTAGCAAATATTATTTTCCATATTTAAAAGCTCCATGGCACAAATTCCACTTGACTTTCCAAACAATACCTTTCAGATTTATGAGTTTTTGTCACTTGGGAATGGCGCAAGTTTCTATTCATGCTAATTTCGGTGAAAGTGGGAACTCTGGTTGAGAAGTCAGCCAAAAAAGGCCTTTCAAATGGCAAAACTCCCGCAATTTGTGGCCAAATTCGCGCAGACAAAGCGAACTTTGCAGACATACGACTCGGGGGGAAAAACAATGGCAAAATGAGCTGGATTTTCAGCGGCGAAATATAATTAGCGGAGTCGTGAGCCACAAAAAAAAGGGGGGGG
>VNJO01004636.1:0-33707 GCA_008042535.1 Drosophila tani
CATAGGGCATTAAAAAGTGATGGTCGATAATAAAACTAATTTTCACATTGTCGTGACGTCATAAGCAAATGAGCCGTCGCTGCGCCACTTGCTGTGGCCGCAGACAACCCAAGATCAAAAACATAACAAAGAATTGCGGCAACAGTGTATTTTGCACAGGCATACAAACGTGCGAGCGCTTGTACACATATACACACATACAGAGAAACGAGAGCACAGCGCGCAGACGCGCGGCCGTGCCTCATCGTTCCGCATTTGATCTGCGACTGAAAATCGGTTTCTTGTTGTTCTTGTTTTCGAACGAAGGATTCGAGATCGAAAACCCGAACGCTGTCTGGGGTTCTAGACATTTCGTTCGTGTGCTCTGGGGTTCCAGGCTCAGCCGTTTGGTTGATAGCACTTTTTTCGCTGTTTGACGCCTCTATATATTTCTTGCTTAGTGGTACCGGGTATCTCACAGTCGGTCACACTCGACTGTAGCCTTTCCACTTGTCTTTATTTAAATTTGCAAGTTTTGTTGTTCTCATTATTGTTTAATTAATAAATTTCTTTTCAGTTCTGCCAAAGTTTGGTAATGTTCTGTTCTGGCGTTATTATATTGTTAAACTTGGTCAAAGTATACTTAGTACAATCGCCGCTTATTGTGTGATATTGGGAGTTGTCCAATGGTTTAAATGGCCGCTGCAGTTTAGATTTCACTCTCGGCAATTTTATTCAATTTTTTTAAAAAACAAAAATAATAACAAACAAATAATTGAAAAAAGAATGTGGAAATTAACTCTTTCTTTTGACCCGAAAATACCATCCTTATAAAAGTGAATTTTTAGAGTGATCGGTACTTTACTCTTTGAGTTATCGTTTTAGGAAAAACACTCCTAAAGTTTCATAACCCAATGAAATTGTTAAGCCATATTCTTAATTGGCTTATATTTATATGGACTTTTACTGCCCTGCCTGATGCCAATGTTAATGCACAGAAAGAAACCAAAAGTTTAATTTTAACATAAACTTTTTGTCTTGATAATTTTTACACAAATAAAAGATTCTTGAAAAAAATGAAGAATATTTGGATTGACTTAAGCATGTGATTTCTTGAAATTAATTCAACCATTTAATCCCGATTAGGGATTAAAACAAGTAGGAAAGTTACAATCGAGTGTGATCGACTGAGAGGTACCCAAAGCATTGTGGGTGAAATTAAACATGAACATGGAAAATGGACAAATAAAAACATATGTTGCAAGAAACCATTAGAGCAACATCCAAAATTACAAGTAAAGCTTACAAAACGTTTTTTAGGATTTTTGGGGGCGTAAAAGGGCGAAGTTACATTTAAAAACTTGATCTGCGTGCAGCAAATTAGAATGCTGTACCCAAATTTGGTGGGTATAGTTCTTATAGTCTTTAAGATCTGTAGACTCATATTGATGGATGGACAGACAGACAGACGGACATGGCTAGATCGATTCACCTGGTGATGCTGATCAAGAATATATATACTGAGTGGGGTCGGAAATACTTCAAACACTGCGTTGCAAGCTTCAAGGGTATAACAAGGTGTTATATTAATAAATAAATAAAATCCCTAAAAACTACTTTTTCTTTTTTTTTTCGCAATTGAATACATAATATTTTCTTTCAAAGCACAGATTTATTTAGCAACAAGCTCTTTGCCTAAATCGAGGAACCCAAGTTAATCTGATAACATAATTTAACCATAAATCTGATTGCCCAAACTTTACAATCCAGCCACATCACCCCTCCGATTATGCAAAACTGCTTAAGTAATTAAAATACTTTCATTATTAATGACTAATAGGTCTATGCTGGGGCATATTTTCAGTCGAAGATTTTGACTGGCTCAAATTAATTGCCGAGTCACAGAGGGACGCCCAGCAACAGCAGCGAGTAAGAGTAAATACTTCCTTGCTATACACACATAATTAAATTAAATGCAAGAATCGACGAAGGCAGCCGCAAAAGTAAATATAATATAATGGAATTTTTAGGGCGCTGGCAATGAAACGCACAAAGCCGACGAGCGCCTACAATGATTATCAAATTATCAACATAATGGCAGCCCGGCAGGAGCCGAACCGAACAGGAAGGAAGACAGTTCATTCATAAATTTGATATGTGGTATGGGAGCCGAGGACACGTGTGCTAAGAAAGCTTTTAGAGGCATAAATGTTTGATATTGGATACTGAGACTGATTACCTCTAAGAATTAATCGAATTGATTATGCTTTCTTCAATCAGGTGGATTGTGGTCTGAAACTCTTTTCTAATCTTAAACCATTGAGCACGGTAATGGGACCTCATATTCCATCCAATATTATATTTATCTTTAATCAAAGTTCAATGCTTGACCTTGCATTTATAATGCAAATATTGCGTTGCATTATAATGCAAAACAACGTAATTTATGATTGATTGATATGATATTATACTAATAAATCAAATTCTAAAGACTTTATCCTTAGAAACACAAGTTATATCCCAATTAAGTAATTAATTGCGAAATATATCTCGGCTCGTTATCATTTCCTCATCATCAAGTAATGAACTGTACGAACTTATCTAGTTTGAGCTCTATTATCCAGCCAAAGATATAAAATGGGGCAGTGATATATTTGCAGAATCGGCTTACCGTGACCTTGGCTATATCAATAGCAACCCAAAACGTTGGCTGATAGTCGAGTAATCCAATCAATTACTTGATAGTCTCCAAACAAAACTTTGAATAAACAAAACCACTCGGCGACAACAACAAATAGACAGACCACCCGGCAAGGTGGCAGGATTTAATAACAAAAGTCAGCTGTTCTAAGTCCATGCGCTCTCTCGAGAATCCTCTTACTCTCTGAAAGCTTGTGAAGGGCAAAAGCTTCCGATGGATGGCCATGTGGGGAAGCGGGTCAACGCTGCGTATGCGTTACGTTTCACTTTCGTTGCCGACGAAGTAACTCAGCTTCTTCCATTTGGCGGCTGCTGCGACCCAATCAGACTCGTTTCGTATCGCTTCGTTTCGATTTCAGTTTCAGTTCCCGTGCAAATCCCGAGTTGTCTGGTTGTGTCCGCAAGGTTTCGTTCAAGTTCCAAAAACTCCGGCGCAAGTCGAGCGCGGATTTCGATTTATGCTGCGGCTTCTGGTTCTTCTGCCCCAAAAAGTAGGCAACGCGAATTGTGCAAGAAATCCCCACTCAAGTTGACTGGCAGTGTTGTGTGTGTGTATTGTTTGGTGTTCGGTGTTTAAAGCTTTAACTCTGCGGAGTCGTAGGATTTTTATGAATGAACCGCCCAGGCGGCAGCGGGTCGTGGAAATTGTGTGCGATGTGTGCGCGGTCTGGAAGTCAAGGCGTGCCAGGCATATCAATGGCACTACTTGGCCCAGATGAGTATTAATGAGCCTGCCCAATGAAATGCAAACAATGTGAAGCGCACATTTTGGGAGTAACTCGGCGGGTGGGTGCCTAAGCGATCTATGAGTGAATATTGGCATTTTAACCCACAAAATATTCTTGATATGCCTTGAAAGATAAGATATTCAGTTGCATACAAATTTCTTAGCGGAGAAGGAGAAATATATAGAATACTTTAGCCCGAACGATTAATTCTTAACAAAATTAATGGCTATGAATATTTGTCTTACCTTAGCCTATGTATGCTGTCCGTAGTTAAAACAAAAATACGAAAGAACCTCGCATTCCACTTTGAAATCCATGGATTTTTGAACAAACTTTTAGAAACACTTAAAGGGGCAACGAAAAGACATATAGTGCCCTATATTTAGATGCCCAACAACTTTATCCTAAGTCCGTTGTTTATGTTACCCATTTCCAAAAAGTTTAGCAGCTCAAAAGTAACCCAGAAAGATTATAAAAAGCTCTTGTAGGCCTTCTGTCAAAATATAAAATATTTATTTGGGAATGTCCCTGCCCAGCCTGTCCTACAAAGTGTCACCGTTGTTGCTACTGCTGTTGACTTGGCAAATACGTGATCAGTTCACACAACAAACCGCAGCAGCGGCAGTAACAAAATCCGAAAGCGGAGGGAAATACCTTTCCCAGCCCCTTCATCTTGGCCGTCGCCATGACTGCCGTTAAAGATGACACACGCCAGCCGGCTGACGCCTGCCCACATTAAGAGTACTCGTAAGGCATTCCGATTTCAATTCCGCCATCACCCTCGCTCATACGCACCGTGCGCCGCCCAATCACCCGCCCGCTGGGATTAATTGCCGAATATTTGTGTGCGGCACAACGAAGAAGTTTCAGTACTGTGCCCCCCCAAAGAGCAAAGAAAAAGAAAGCAAAAAACCAAACAAAAAACGTTTACATTTTTCAGTGAAATTGTGGCAGCCATGAAGATGTTCTTGGGAGATATATGAGCCAGGGAGTCTACAATTACCAAAGCCAGCTACAAGAACACGGCGAAAGTCAAACGGTCGAAGCGTTTTAATTGCCTCCGGCAGAAAGGATTTCCTGCACTCTGGCAGTGCGTGTGTGTGCGTTTGGGCGAAGTGTGCGCGTGTCGCAGACGCTCGGAGAACCTCAAACGCCAAATCTCCGACCAGACAAGCCTTTTCGGCCTGTCGACAGCCATCAAAGCGGCTTAAAGTCCCAGTAGCCAATAGCCAGTTGGCAGTGCGAAGTGTCTAGGCCGAGCAGACAAACTCTCATCCTCACACATCTGAGCCAGAGCCACAGCCAGAACGAGAACCAGCACCAAGTCCTGGGTCTGCTGGGTGAGTGTGCTTTGTAATTGTAGGCCACTACTAGCTTATGTTACGTATACGCCATGTACCACAGCAGGGATGTTCTGGATGGGAAGTCAGCTAAGCACCTCAGCATTTTGAAACTCACTTAAAGTGCACAGAGAAGATATATGATATTTATTTTCTGAAGAGTAAATTAATTATCTGTTTGCAATATCTACGTTGAAATACAAAATTTTAGCTGGAGTAGTTAAATTAACTGTCTAAAATCATTTTATCAGTGCAAGCATAACAATTTACTTTAAAAAAATCAAGCATTTTGTTCTATTTAAATGATAAATGTCGATTTGAACTTGTGTTATGTTATAAGAAATAATGTTTTCGTGCAGCGGAAAAAAGGACATAGCTCTTCTTCAACTTGGAACATATAAATTGCTCTGAATTTCCAGGCAAGTCTAACCTGGCTGCTGCTCGTGCTCTTGTGTCAGCTGCCTCTTGGCCAAATAAACCTGCTTGTTATGACAATGACCAAGGCCTTCGAGCAGCAGCTACCACTTGACGAAAAACCCGAAATAAAATAAAATAAATAGAGCTCAGAGAACAAAGTCAAGGCAAACTGGATACACGCGCAAATTGAAGCGACAAAGTCACACAAAAGTCAGACAGACAAATTTTTCAAAAATAACAAATGCGATCCCCTCGGGACTGGGTTAGTCGATAAACTTCCTTCTGCCCTTCTGAGCGAAAAACAACAAAATCGGACGGAGACATGTGGTAAACAGAATAGAAAGGTTAATAGAATTGAATACCTTTTGTGGACGAAATACCTGCGATTTGCATGCCACTTGGCAGTTAATAATGAATGAGTCTGACCTGGGTCCAAGTAGCGCGCTATCGAATGGGACAAGCCTTATATTTAATGGACAGTCGGAGTTTATTGTGTTGATTAAGAGCTTTTCAAGGTGTCAAGCTGTGTGTGCTGAATTTTAAAAATGTTCTCATCTAAATGTGTCTAGTCTAGCCGTGATTAAGAATTTTGGTGTGATAATCGGTTGGTAGACTTTATAATTTATATAAATATGAAATTATATAATTTTAAGGATCTTTAATATTATCAACATTGTAAGAACCAAATAAACAAGAAATGTCAAATACATTTCCATGATATATTATTACTTCCTTTTGTCTATTTGGTCGTGGATTAAGAATAATCCTTAAACACAATCCGATGTATTTTTCGTTTGTATCTTAACATATTTCAATACCATAGTTTTCTTGTCCGTCCCCAGCTCAGCAATTATTATTTAAGAGAACCATTGTATATTCTCTTTATGGAAATGGCACAACCTTTGCGCAACTTTCACCAAAGATTTTCTTAAACAAGTAAGAAAGCTACAGTCGAGTAAGCTCGACTGTGAGATACCCGATAGGAATTATTTTGCTGAGTTAAATAATAAAAGGAAGATTTCAATTCCACCATGCACTTCTCACACACTTTTTGAGTTCCCTGTTCTGAGAAAAAAAAAAAATTTCTTTGTGTCTAAATATAACACTATTCAGCAGGACAATCGCCGCAGGATCTTCTTCGCAGCTTGTTTTTGCAGCGCTTAAGGGCCTGCTTTAAAAGTTTAATCATATTGCCAATATCTGTCATGTTTATCATCCGATTATACTAATATTTTAAGAAAACGTCCGCTTACATATCCCTATTTCTACCGAAATTAAAAAAATTAAAGCTATTTAGCTTTTATTTATGATTTGCGGGGGTGGAAAAGAAGATAGGAATGTTGTCACCAAATTTGGTAGCTCTAGCTCGTAATCTTTCGTCTCATACGGACGGGCAGGAAGACAAACGGACATGGCTAAATCGACACGGCTGTTAATGATAATCAGCATAAGAATATAAGAATATATATACTTTATGGGGTCGGAGATCCCTTCTTCTGCCTGTCACATACATTCTCGGTTTGCACAAAGTTATAATACCCTTGTACCCTATGGGTACCGGGTATGAAAATATATTCAAGGCTCCCGGCATTTCAAATGGTTGAAATGACGCCCATTAAGGATTATCTATTAACCCAGTTCGCTGGTTTTTCTTTCTCCGCTAAGGCAGCTACCCCCAAGGCCGAGTCTTGTATCCAGACTCTTGTCAAGTGCGCCAAACTTCTGGCTGAACTTAAGCTGTTCCTCGCATCTATTCCCGTCCACGCGCTCGTGTGCTCCTCCTCAAACTCAAACTTTGCAACTTGTCGCATACGCGACATAAATCCAAACACATACACGAGCACTTTGCTCTAAGTATGTATACAAGGCCTATCCAAGACAAAAAGTTCTCTGGGAAGGACACTTTTTGTCGCCGAGGTTCGGCCGGGCGGGCCCTCAAGCTGGAGCGCTTTACGAGATGCTGTCAAAAAGCCAAGTGAGACATTTGTTTTCACAGTCTTTACAACTTCCGGCTTGTGGCTTTAATTATGCTTACGCTCTAAAAATTTGCATGGCTGCTCCCTAAAGCAAGCAACAGCATGCTGCTGAGCTTTAACAAGTTTTCACTAGAATAAAAACACACAGGTGACATGTAACACATGGTTCACTTCACATGTTCAATGCCCATCAAGTTTATCTTGGCATAAATTGAACAGCGGAAAAATGATAATGCACACTGGAAATGAGGAAAAATAGTAACATTTTTATTTGAAACTGTTAAAGTATTCAATATGCCAAAATTAGAAGATTGCAGTTCAGTAAAATATCATAATTTGTCAACAAAAGACATGTGGTTTTTGAAGACCACTTGAACTTAATAAATATTAAGAAATATTCAATTGTCACTTTGTTGGTCACTTGAAGGGACCCTTTATTGGTTTATTTAATATTTTCTGAGAAATATATGGGGGTCCCATTGTAGATTGGTGAGGAATAAGAGTAAATCTAACACCCTGTATGTGTCATTAGACATCAAGACATTGCTCATCCATCCACACACTGCCGCAAGGAGACATCTGAAATGCACAAATCAATGCCACATTGTGTTCCATGCTCTGTTTGCTTTTGTTCTCCAGTCAAGGCTTTGAAAAAATGTTAATCAAGTCCCACTGGTTCGGGGCCAGAAAAAAGACAAAGCCAACCCTCAGTGGGCAGGAAATGCTGTTTGCGTTGCAATCTGTTGGAGTGTTAAGTAGATTTATGCCACTCCATTATGCTATTCAGCATCGGAGTGCCCAATTAAAGGTGTCCTCTCCCACAGTCCCGCATCCCTGGCTGTAGTCCCTTGAAAGGCCCACCACTTAGCCAGGCAATAACAAGCCCCACAGCAGTGAAAGCACCCTTTTTGTTTAATATCATGATTTTGGTGGAAATTAAAAGGTGACGTCTGTTGAGTAAGACGAATCTTGAGTACACTTTATAGAGTATATTAAATCCGCATTGAAGAAATCCTAAGCCTTGTCTCCTGTTTGTCTTGGGCAAATTTAATCAATTTATTTTTTTAGAGTAACCCTTCCGAGAGCATATTGCCTTTCGCTTTTATCTTAAAAGTTCCATTTTATTTTCGGCTTATCCAATTTTAAAAGAACCTCGTTCCTCAAATCAGAAATGGCAGTGGAATGCTAATGAAATGATGAGCGTGGCCCGTTTTGAACCTTCCCTCATTCAGCATGGCTGCTTTTAATTTGACCTAAGCGGCTTCCAAAAAAGTTATGTTAATTTTTCCGTCTGGTTTTTATACTACAAGGTTTTTCTGGAATAATGCAATAATTATTTCTTAGGGACGTTTGGTTCTTCCTGGTCCCTTTTCGGCTGCGAATCAGGTGAAAACTGTTTTTATAAGCTGCCAACACATATTGTTTGCTTTCCGCTGGTATTTTTACATTTATGCTAGCACTTTTTGTTTGTTGTAAGATTTGTTGTAATTTTTAACAAAATAAATGGAAAAGATGTAGAAGGGCGGAGGCATGCTGGGATTTTGCGGGAAACATCATATTATTCATATAGCATTTATTGAATTGGATATGTATATTATTTTTGTGGCCAAAGCCGCTTACGTTCAAGGCACGTAAAATGCTTTTGCATCCCGTTAATTTATGGCTCTTTATTTTAGTTGCGGTTAATTTAAAAATTATTGATTTATTCGTTTCGTTGTTTGTTGTACTTGGTTTTTAGATCTTATGCAAATAGGGGATTTATTTATCTGTTTGGAATTGCGTATTTCATAAAATGCTTTTTACTGGACACTAATTTATTAATTTATTGCAAAAGAAAAGTAATTCATGTTTTGATGGCAATAAACACAGGAAGCATTAGATCTAAGTTTTTATACCTGGTATCTCATAAATTGTAGCATATCAATCTTTTTTTTTTTGCAAATTTAGTACCACGCCACAATGCCTTGGGTAGCAGGTATTTCCCACTCGACCACATTGAACTCTTTCTAACTAGTTTTCATACACACAAAATAAAAACTATGTAAAATCAACTATTTTATTGTGAAAACCGCGCAAACCAAAGAAAAATAGTTAACTTACCACAAATAGTTAGGTTACCTTAAACTAGTAGATTACACAGGAAAAATAGTTATTTTACTATTTAATAGTAAAACTAAAAAATAATTGTATATTGACCATACAAAATTTCGCATTGACAAGAAGAATATTTAGTTTATCCATGTATGGATTTAACATTCTTTTATTAAGATTAAATTTCTTAATTCGAAACATTATTTTATTAATGTTTTTCCTACAGTTTTAGCTACAGAAAATGGTGTTATTACAATTTTTAATAGTAATTTTACATTTTATGATTGGACTTTTACTATTTTAATAGTAGTTCTTGAAAAAAAACAGAATACATGAGAAGAAAGAGAAATAGTATTTTTTACATTTTTTCTTAGTTAACATAAAACATACTTTTGGTGTGTACACCCTTGGGCAGAAAAGCAAAAACATATTACATGGAAATCATTAAAATAGTATGTTACTACTTTTTATACCCTTGCAGAGGGTATTATAATTTTGACCAGATGTTTGCAACGCAGTGAAGGAGGCATCTCCGACCCCATAAAGTATATATATTCTTGATCAGCATCACCAGCCGAGTCGATCTAGCCATGTCCGTCTGTCTGTCCGTCTGTCCGTCTGTCCGTCTGTCCGTCTGTCGGTTTCTACGCGAACTAGTCTCTCAGTTTTTGAGCTATCGAGCTGAAATTTTCAGCATAGTCTTATTTCTTTAGCACGCAGTATATATGTCGGAACGACCGAAATCGGACTACTATATCCTATAGCTGCCATAGGAATGATGGCGAAATTAATGTAAAAAAAAATTTAACTTCTCTGTTTTTCAACGAATTTCTATAAATTTTAAGACATAGCAGTTTTTTAAGGTTCTAGAATTACGGTTTTAATTTCATTAAGATCGGTCCACTATATCATATAGCTGCCATAGAATCGATCGGTCCATTTATATGAAAATGTAAAATTCTACATGTAAAATGTAAAATTTACAAAATTCGATGTTTTTTCAACATTACTAAAATGGTTCGATTTTCAATGATCCAATTACAGACTGCAAGGGTATACCAACTTCGGTTTACCGAAGTTAGCTTTCTTTCTCGTTTAGGTTGATTTTACGATTTGTTTTTCTTTGGTGTGAACGCACTTGACAGAAAACCAACCACAAAATACATGCAAAATTTTTACATAGTATTCGAACTATTTTTCTAGGTTAATTTTACATAGTTTTTTTTTTTTTGTGTGTAGGGGCTGGGCTAAATTTATATTTATCTTTTTGGTTAATTTCAAGATTGTGAAAGAAAGGGATTTAAATTTGAGTAAACTATTTCTCTCCAGATACAAATTTGATATGTATTTTAATCCCCATATTCCATTGTCCCCATATTCCAACTCTATAAAGTATAAATATTCTTAATCCCCAAACGAGTCCCTTAGTTTTATAGTGACCTGAATTTAACGTAACAAATAGTCTTCTTTCCACTGCAGATAGTATATATTTATACTACTATATATATTCATATGTCGAATCTGATCACCATATCTAATAGCTGTCATATAACTTACTGGAAATTATTAGAACATAACTAAACCTTTGTTATTTTCAACATATTTCCATTTAATTCGAGTAACGACCTTTTTTCATGATTACAGAATTACGGTTTTAACCTTATAATAATAGGAAATTTATATCATGTATATGCCATTGGCACCTAGGGAAATAAAGTAAGAAAATCATTTGAAAATTGATATAGCAATATTTGGGTCAAATTACAAACTGCAGGGGTATAAAAACTTTGACTTCCCGAAGTAAGCTTTCTTTCTTGATTTCTGTACATACATATGAATATATTTATTTTATCAACTTATTGGTCTGTTTTTGATTGCACTCGGTTCCATGGCACTTTGATGGTGGCTCATATTTCGTCATCAATGGATATATGTATGCATTTGTTTGCCCTGTGGTTTCGAGCTATAATGTTGACTTTACCCAACCGAGAGGGTGAATCACCGAAAATGGTTTCTATTTTGCTGACCCAGATATCCGTTTCATATCCGACACCCGACTGCATCTAATTCGCTGCCCGGCATTGTATTGCCGAGCACATTTGTTTACTTCGCTGGCACAGACACACACACAGTGCAATCTGCTTTAATGCCATATTAAGGCAAGCTGAATGGAATTGAAAAATGGAAAACGGGGGGCGCACACGTACTCCCATACACACATGAATGCGTAAACAGTCAACAGAAGACAGGACGGGAAAGAGGACTTGGGAGCGAGAAAAGTGGAACGGAAGCAAAACAAAATTTTTTTAAAAATAAAATCACGCTGTAAACAGACAAAAGATACAGAGCAGGCGAGCAAAACAAAAGCAACGGAGAAGAATTCTAATGGAGTCTTAGTTGGAAATTCGAATTTGTTGAAGGTTCAAAAGGGATATGCCGTAGTACACACATTCCTGTACCGAAGAAACGGCTCAAGCTCTTTGTCTTTGAGCATTTGTTCCTCCGAAAGGCAAACTTTTTTTTTGTACCCATTGCTAATTTATCTTTTCAAATATGATTTACTGCTGTGCCACGCCCACCTGCACACGCCCCTCGACAAGACCCCTAAGCAAATTGAAAAGAACTACCTCAAGCTTACCATATTTTTGCCATAAGTGCTTAAACACACCCTTTCACAAATATTCAAATTTATTGCGAATTTGCTATGAGTAATGATAAACGATCCCATTTGTTGTGTGTATGCAATTGCAGTTTAATGGGAAATTCGTTTTAGCCTGGATAGTTTATATGGATACTCGACGGGAGACAATGGTAACTTGACTTTTCGGCAGTAATTCTGCCACATCCTTCGAGCCATTATCCTAGCAAACGCTGCTAATCAGAGCAACTAATTAAGCGTTTAATAGGGCCATTCGAAATCCAGCCTCAACGAAAAGGGGTGGCCTGAATAAATTTATGTGGCGAATATGATTGAATATCCCCCGGCCTGAAAGTGTGTAAATGCCTCAATGTGTGAGGGAAATTGAAAATCCATGCGCTTGTGTGCGTGCCACATACACACATAAATATATAAATATAAGTGCATAATTATGCTCGTGGCTGTGGTTGAGCGATGGACGTTGAGTAATAATGACGCCTAAATGACGGTGGCGTATACGTAGAGCGGCGGACAATTGTCGAGCATTTGTGTCGCAGCGAAAAGTTAACTTATATGCATTTAAATTACACTTAATGCAATTGCCATAATTAACTGAAATATGCATTTAAATATACCGATTTCTGAGGAGAGCTGTCATAAAACGATTAATTGCTTTTGCGTTCAGAACGAAACGTTTTGTTTTGAAATTAAATACAAATATTTGAGTTAAAGTTACAAATATTCTATGGGGAATGCTGTAATCATTGACAAGTGGTTAAGTTTTAAGTTTAATCAGCCGAGGAAAATAAAATACTTAATTCCCGTAGCGTTTTTCGGCTTTTTTGCTACCATGCATTGATGAATCGAGCGTTGATAATGATAATGGCTGAAAATTACCGCAGAGTAAGGCCCTTTTCTTGTCTCTTCCCAACAGAAGCCATTACAAGCATTCAACAAAATTAGGGTCGAAGCCAAGCAACAAATTAATGGAGTCCAGGCCGTGATTTATGCAGTCTGGGCAGGTGCCAGGCATCCAGCAGACTTCTAATTGCACATAGGTATAAAAACAATTGCGGTCAAGATAATAGAGGAAGGAATTTAAGAATTATAATATTATAATTATATAATCAACCTTTAAATTAATTATATTTCGTAACCAAAAACGTTAAGACACTTCATAAACATCATTTTTAAAATGAGAAAGCACGCCATACGTTTGAAATGATTTAACATATATATTACGTAATCACGATTTTAATAATTTTCGACCCCCTCCCCCCCTATGTAATCAAGAGTAATCATTGGAGAAACCTCCTCCCCTATTACGTAATCATAAACATTTTGTTTCCCTAAAAATTCATAAAAATATTTTTTTTTAAACATATATTTTGATATAAAATGATTACGTAATCGTTGTCCAATAACCTCCCCTCCCTATATAATCAAACATAATCATTTTGCTGACCCCCTCCCCTCCTATAGGTGATTACGTAATATATGGACAGCCCCTAATTGGTTATTACTCGAAAGTTTTTTTTTTTTTTTTTTTAAGTATATTTGATTTTGCGATGGAAACTTTCTACAACTCTTCCTACAAAATATAATATACGAAATTAAGCAATTAAAAAAATCCTTTTTCAGTTTTTGTAGTACTTTCTATTATATTTCTGGCTTCGCCTGTTTGTTAGAGATGTTCGCGGGAGTTGGCTAACCTCGGCCACCTTGTTAGACATCCTGCCCCTGGTGGTCAGTAATTTCCAGGACACGACTTGTGGAGGCTGCAGAACAAGGGCGAAGAGACAGCAGGGCAAGGAGTTGACGCTGACGATGTCATTAAATGCGCCTAATTAGCGGAGACCCCCCGAAGGGTAGAACGGCGATGCTGATGCTGACGCTGCTTTGCAAGTCAACACAAATTAACATCGGCAAATAAATGCCTTTAATTAAAAACTTTCACGGAATCAAAATTGCAATCCTAAGCACTAACTTAAACACAGGAAGCGATGCAAAGCAGCTGGATAAGACCGGGGGAATTGGCCGAAGGTAAACAATTTAATTTCACCGAACTGTAAACAAAGGCCAGAATCAAAGGCACGGCGACGGAAAGTCAAGCCGAGTTGTGGGCGCCATTTTCCAACAATTACGCAATAAACAACGGCCGGGGACCAGGCCCAAAATCAGGACTAGGCAGGACTACAGAGCACCCGACAATGAATAAAAACGTAAATTGGAGAAAACACGCTGGGAATTGGAGGAGAAAGTCTTTAAAATATCACAGACAACGGCTTGGCCTTTCCCCAATTTCACTTTTCCTTTGTCTGTTTTTGCTGCTCCCTCCGGATCCCTGGTAAATTCATTACTGGGAATGAAGCCCTCGAAGAACGTGCTGGCTAAAAGTAAAAGGGTTAAATGGGAAACTTGGCTGGCTCGAGAGTGTGACACTTGGCCTGGGCAAGTGCCGAAAAGGGATTTCCTAGTCGGGTTGGCTTATGTGTGCGAACTTGAAAGAGATATGTGAGATGCAAATGGGAAATACGAGGGTAAAATAGAATAAAGTTATTTAACAGCAATGGATTGGAGGCCGAATAAGGCCTGTCCGAATGGATATGGGTTGTAACTTGGGCATAATAAGTGTAAGTAAAAAGCGAAGCTCTCTTAAAAGACCTTCCACTCTAGTTCAGCTTTCGGCACAACAAAATCTCCCTATTATTCCTGTGATATTTACTCCGACCTCATTATCAACTTCTGGGAAATGTTTTCACGGTGTAAGCCATCTCAGAGCCATAATTAAACCTGTCAAGGCCTTGACTGAGTGTTTCTACAACATAATTAAAGTCAAGCATGCGAGTTCAATGAACTCATTAAAATGCAGGGTGAACCACAGGAAACATGTCGAGCTGAAAAATATTAATGGGGGGCCGGGTCATAACATACGAGTTGAATAGGCGGAGAAGATTCTCCTCAGATCTCGGCACGGAAGACTAAGCCAGAGTGCCGCCAAAAAGTCGTAAACTTGTCACACACACTTTGTAATCTGAAAATGCGGTCGGCAAGGCATCTCTGCATCTCTCTGCATCCGTATCCGTATCCTTAGAAGTTCTCTGTGAAGTAGCACTACGCATTTCTGACTCTTCCACTTGGCTAGCTGCCATGCTCCTTGCCTGCTGATTTCCGCCAAAAGTATAAACCAGTAAACGAAATTCATTAGGGCCACCACTGCCGCTGGAAAAACACTTGAGGTTGTCTCCCGGCCACAATATCCTCGCTCTTCGCTCCGCCGAAGAAGATTCACACACAGATATTCTCTTGACCATTTATTATCCCCTGCAATTTGTCAATGTCGCACTCAAATTAATTCATTTAAGCCATCCAACGTGATTATGGCCAGCTCATTTATCCGACTGAAAGGCGAGGTTTCTCGTGGCCAAATTAAAAATCGCCACACGTTGACAGGGAATGTGCGACGGTTCCGTTAGTCACTGCCAGTTTGAATGTAAATGAGCCAACTGGACAGTCGTACATGTGGCCCAAATGCGTTCGTTGGCAACAGCAAACTGCAAACTGCAGGGGCAAACTTTGCGTGTTTAGCGGGCACGCCTTTACGCTTTAAGGGCCGGCACTTGCCAAAGTTCGCCATTTGTTTCAATTTTCGCAGCTAGCAGCTTTTTTCGAGGCTCTAATGCGCTTACATCTAGCCCAAAAACAATTTAGTCCGCCCGTTCACACACACGGCAGGTCACATGAGGACACACTTTTGGCCAACAGCTTTCATTGCATTTGGCGCTGTTTAGTTTTTAAGGGAACCTAAGCCTTGCTCAACAAGTTTTACGCATAGTTTGACTGTATCTCAATTAGCGAAGGGAACGGACACTGGGCGAATATTGTTTGAACTTCATGTCGAAATGTCCTTTAATTAAATAAACATTTGCTTTCCGAAAAAGCCAAAAGAATTCGTCGTACTGAACTCAGATAGCGACTATGATAATTCTAGGACACCAGAATATTATTCAACTAAAACCAATGGGTCTTAACAAATTAAGCATGAAAGATTGCTTATTGTGAACTAGGCACCGTTTTTATATATTTACATTTCTGAGAGTGAGAGGACTATAGAAGATTAAGCATAAAGGAAAAGTGACATGCAAATAAGATTATAGATTTTCTTGCTTCAGACACTGCAAAAAATACTAAGCCATTAAGGAAAGCATTTCCTCACTTCCAGAGAACCTAAAACATGACCCAAAACTGGCCCATATGTCGTGTGATGACTAATCCGTCGGAGATGGCCCAAAGCCAACAGCACAAACCCACACGCAGGAGAAGCTAAATGAAATTAGTTGACAGCCAGAATGTCGCAGTAAGCCATTTCTACAGTAAGCCGAGGAAGTTCTTGGCCAGCAAATAGAGGAAGGCCAAAGGAGAAAAGTTAAGGAAGAATCCTGAAAGACATCAACGGCATAGCTCGACTGAAACTTCAATTAACCCAATTGGTTGAGGACAGCAGCCCGACACCTTTCCGCCGCATGGCCATATAATAAAAGCCAAGTGGAGCGGCTTTAAACCAAGGCCACAGAGTATTATAAAAGGCTTAGGGAAAAGGCTTGGCAAAAGGGTTGTCTTGCCACATAAAAAGTCATTAAAAAAGCGCCCGCCAAATGGCTCAAATGCAATAAAAATCACCAAAACCAAAAAGGGAATGAACAAAAACATAGAAACACGAAAAAGGAAGGTAACTTCAATAAGTCGAAGTTTATATACACTTACAGTCTGCAATTGGAACATTGAAAATCGATACATTTTTGTAAAATTGAAAAAATATCGAAGTTTGTACATTTTTATACCATTTACCTACACATTCTACAATTTACATTTTCGTATAAATCATCTGATCGCTTCTGTGGCAGTCATAGTTGTGTGATATAGTTGTCTGAATGAAATTGAAACCGTAATTCCAAAACTGTAAAAAACAGCTTTCAGGCAGGCTCCGGTTTTCATTTTTCACACTGTGAACGGCAGTCCACAACCGACATGTATACTGCTTGACAAAAAAAAAATTAGAAAGGAAGCTATCTTTGGTAAGCCGAAGTTTGTATACCCTTGCAGTTTGAAAACATAAAAAATGGTGAAGTTTGTAAATTTGTATAACATTTACTATAATTTTATATTTTCATATAAATTAACTGATATAGTTGTCCAAACTTAATGAAATTAAAATAACCGTAAAACCGTAATTCCGGAACCGTAAAAAACAGCTACATCTCGAAATTTATTAAAATACGTTGAAAAACAGGGAAGTTATAATTTTGTTCCCATTAATCATACGAACATTCTTATAGGAGCTATAAGAAACAATGGTCCGATCCCAGCCGTTTCAACATATATAGTAACTGCAATAGGATGAAGACTATCTGCAAAGTTTCATTCAGATAGCTCAAAAACTGAGAGACTAGTTTGCGTAGCAACGGGCAGACAGATAGACGGACAGACGGAAATAGGTAGATCGACTTGACTGGTGATGCTGATCAAAAATGTATTTACTTTATGGGGTCGGAGATGTTTCCTTCACTGCATTGCAGAAACTGCTAAAAAATTGAGATATCATGACAAAATTATAATACCCTCTGGAAGGGTATAAAAAGTGGATTAGAGACCACCAGCGAAGAAAAATACCAAAGAAATTGGGAAACAGCTGAAGAAGGGAAAACAAATTTGTTGCGTACGCATAATTAAATTTTTTTCGAGACCTAGTGAGAATGTGAGAATAATTTGTGGATCTGAAATGAAATTGCAAAATGTTTATGGTCGGGGGAAAAGGAGCCTTTGGCTGTGTCCGCCCAAAATGTATGCGCAGGCCACGCTCAACTGACAAACAAACAATTTTGGCTGCATAAATTTCGAGGCACTCGGCCAGCACTTTGCCATGCTGTTGGCCACCTAATGAGTGGGCCGAAAGAAACCTCTTATTCGTGTGTGTTTGAGTTCTTGGTAGCTGCCTGCTACGGCTTGTCACTTGGGTTAGTTAAGCCGTCAAGGAATCTGGTTGGGCTTTACTAAAAGAGATGTTTTTGAAATACACGAAGCAAGGACTCTAATAGCAAAAATAGTTTAGGGTTTGGATGAAAATATACGGCTTGTTATCTCGGCTGTGGACCTATCAAAATGTTTTTTATTAGTAACTCACTAAGGGTAAGGTGACTGGAGTGTTTGTTAGACTGGAGATTAAAGATGCTATAAATCTTGTCTAAAATACTTTATGATTATTAATAAAGACAAATTTTGTATGGGTTTTGTCGATTTTCCCAGATTGCTACTTAGATTGACTAACCTTCGGCAGCTATGTTTTTATATAGTCGCCCTTTTTACTCATTCCTGACCCCATAAAATATATTTTTTCCTGATCAGCATCACCAGACGAGTCTGTATGGCCATGTCCGTCTGGACGTCTGTCTGCCTAACCGTCTGCTTTCAGAATTCTCTGAATATGTATGTATATATACAACTGTCGATACCGACATAGGATCACTATAACTTGTAGCTGTGAAAGAAGCGATCGGACCAAATTAGCCGTTTTCGTTGCTTTTAAATATATCGGATTACATTTAGATATAGGATCCTTTTATTAAATTGTAGCAATAAACTTTACATTTCATCTGAATCGGAGCGCTATATCTTATTGCTGCCAAAGATTGGGCCCATTTACGTTGTTTTTAAAGATATTAGACTAAGTCTTAATATATCATTATTTATTTTAATTATAGTAATATATTTTAAGCTTTGACACGCTCTTACCCAATTTCTCAACAGAAATTTGATTCAACTGCAGTTTTACACTTCTCCAAAGACCGTCCAGGTTGCCCGACCAATAATTTATATGTATATATTCTTAATCAGCACCTAGCCATATTCGTCTGTTTGTCTGTCGGTTTCCTCGCAAACTATTCTCTCAGTTTTTAAGCTATCCGGATAGTCCTATTTATTTTGCAAGCAGTATATATGTCGCAACGGCTGAAATCGGGCAACTACATCCTTTACCTGCAATAGGAATAATCGGGAAATTAATAGAAAAAAAAGTAAGTTCTTATTTAGGAAAGGCAAATTTGTCCAAAAAATAGTGAAGATTGTGAAGATTGAAAAACACATTTCCTCCTCCATGCTTTACGATTTGCTCAATTTGAAGCTTGTTCGATTGGAAATTGTTAAATTTAGATTCGTCTGACCGGATATCACATTTCCAGATTTCTAAAGCCTGTTTTTTTATGGAATTATGAAAATGTTGAATGTGGAATGTGCTACTTGCTTACGAAGAAGGGTATTTGGAAATTTTCATTCAGATAGCTCAACAACTGAGAGACTAGACAGGCTGATGGACGCACTTTCAAATGGACTGATTATAGATATATGGTTATGCTTTAAAAATGACTATTTCTCTGCACCCTCTGCAAGGGTATAAAAACTGACAATTCACAATGATTAATCAATCATATTCTCAAGTTAATTTACATTTGTTTACATTTTACAGTATTGTTTTAAATAGAGTTTGATAATAAAACCTTTCCTTTGATTACTGTTTTATCACAAATTTACTCATTCCAAAATTCGTTTGAGCAATTCAATTAATTGGCCGAGATTCCACGACAAACAGTCGTAAACCGTTTATCATCGCATGTATCGAAGAAAGTTCGTATCGATCTATGGAAATGGAAAAGGAAAGCGACTCAAATATCGAAACCAACGTATTCTGACTTTTCCTCCTTTATTACCTTTGCACGGTTTAAGTGCCGAGCTCTTCGTTTCGCATTCTCCCAAGTCCGCGACTGAGATAAGCAAACACAGGCAGATGAGGAATATATACATACATATATCTGGTAGTATATATATGGAACGCAAACGCAAATCAAATAAAACGCGAATAAAAATGTTAAGGAGCGAGTCGCGTTTTTCCAATTTTCGTCTAAATGCAAATTGCTTTTAACGTTGATTTTGTTTGAAACTGAAACCCAAAGCCCAAGAGCCAAGTGTATAAATATGTATATATGTATTGGGTAAATTGTTACTATGCTCCTTAAAGCAAAATAAAGCCAAAAAAATATGCGCTTTTGCAAGCCATGTAAACAAACATTTAGCTATAGCTAAGTAAATATGTATGTATGTACATTTTAATCTGAATACATAGTGCTTGTGTTGTTGTTTCTGTGAAAATTATGACATTATGAACACATTTCGCCTTAGACTCGCAGCTTTCGTTTTTGCATACTCTCATATATATTTATATACATATATATATATTTAATATGTGTGAATACATATATACATATATATATTTTAGGATTTTTAATGATGAATTCCAAGCTGACGACGACATGAAAAGTTCTCAGCATTTTTATATAATTTGTACAAGCGTGTGTGCGTTGGGGAAGCACAACAAAATTTGCATAAATTCGTGCAAATAATGCGATGGAAATTATTTTAGATTCTTGTTGCCATTACTGTTCTTTCTTTGCTTCTTTTACGGAATTAGATTTTCCCTCAGGCCGCATAAGCAAATAAAGTTGGACAGGCGCAAGTTAAGAGTGAAAGAGGGCACACTAGAGGGAGACAAGTCATAAATGACTTTGGAACAAACCTGAATTCAGTGGAAATTTCTTTAAAAAAAATTAAACTCTAACAAAGAAAAATCAAAGTAAAGCGAAAAACTTTATAATACAAATCATGTCAAGGCCTCTACTCAACTCACTTTAAAGTCCAGTATCCTTAAATACAGTCAAATGCATTCTGAAGTTTTATGAAGTTATATTTTCTAATGATTCGTTGCAACGTCCAAAGGGGTCCCCTCAGAATTTCAAAAGAGGTCTTGCTACAACCTCGGTCAGCAATCATACACCCAACAAAAAATGTATAATATTATTCCTGTATTCTTTCGAGTAATAAAAATTTGAAAATGCCTATTAGTTTTATTCTTTTGAAAGTATAAAAACAAGAAAGGAAGCTAGCTTTGTCAAGCCGAAGTTTTAATACCCTTGCAGATAAATTTCAGAAATGTAATATTTATTGCTATAATTAAAAAAAGAAGGATTATATATATTAATTTGTAATCCCTTATCTTGAAATACAACAATTGGCTAATTTTTAGTGGTACGATCATATACTCAGATACTTTTTTTAAGTCCGAAATCTTTAAAAGGATCAAGGATCAGATTGACAAGTGGCTTTCAGATGGAGTCGTCCGAAAGTCATCCTCCAACTTTGCCAGTAGGGTTGTGTTGGCAAAGAAGAAAAATGGGTTACACAGAATCTGCGTTGACTTCCGCCAGTTAAACAGCATGGTTCATTAGGACTGTTTCCCAGTCCCACTAATCGTCGACGTTTTGGAAAAACTGCAAGCAGCAAAAGTATTCGTCGTCATGGACTTAGAGAATAGCTTTCTTCATGTGCCTATCGACGAAGCCAGTCGCAAATTCACCGCGTTCATCACTAGAAAGGGATTGTTTGAATTTTACCGAGCGCCTTATGGCTTCTGCAATTCTCCGGCCGTATTCAACCATTTTGTTAACAGCGTTTTTCAAGACTTAATCACTAGTGATGTTATGCAGATATACGTCGACGATATCATAATAAATGTCCAAACGAACGAAGAATGCATCACAAAGCTGAGGGCGGTGCTACATGAAGCTGCCAAGTACGATTTGAAAATCAAATGGGAGAAGTGTGATTTTCTTGCTCTTCTTCAGAGCAAGATACACTTCTTGGGACACACAGTGTAGAACGATTAAATTTGGCCTAGCCAAGAGAAGACACAAGCAGTAAAGAACTTTGCGTACCCATAGAACATTAAAGGCGTTCAATCTTTCTTGGGACTTACAGGTTTTTTTTCGAAAATTTATTCGAGGATATACCCATATCGCACAACCTTTAACGGAGGTGTTCAAGTTTGAGATTCGTAAAAAAACACAATGAATCAGCTGAAAGACAGTCTTACATTTGTACTGCAGGGAGGCAGATGCTTCAAAAGATGGCTTTGGGGGCTTTGCTATCCAGCGTATTGACGAGGAACTTCATCCAGTCGACTATTGGTGCAAAAGGACTTCAGATGCAGATGAAAAACGCCACAGCTACATATTGGAGGTTAAAGCCCCCTATCTTGCCTTTAAAAAATTCCGTCATTACCTATTGGGGATGCCATTCAAATTGGTAACCGACTGTGCCGTCCTTACGATGACGGTAAAGAAAATGGATGTACCACGTGAAGTTGCGCAATGGTTACTGCAATTACAGGACTTTGATTTTCAAGTCGAACATCGGTCAGCAGATAGGATGAAGCACGTTGACGGCCTTAGCCGTTATCCCCAAGATGTTTACGCTACCACTTCAGACCAACAGAAGGATGAGTTCATCAGCACGGTCTTGAAAATTCTGAAAACTCCCCCCTACAAAGATTTCAAATGTGAAGGGTGATGTTTTGTTTAAACATGTCAACGGTAACGATCTGCAAGTAGTACCAAAGGCAATGGAGCACGAAATCATTACCGAGGCGCATAATATGGGACACTTCTCGCTGCAAAAGATATTGGCTTTGCTGCGCCAACAATAAGCTCTTGCATAAAGTGCATTATATGCAACAAGAAACTGGGAAAACAGGAAGGTCAGCTTTATTGCATCGAAAAAGGAAACAGTCCACTACACACGTTGCACATAGATCACTTAGGACCTATGGATGCAGCAAGCAAGCAATACAAGTATATTTTCGCAGAGGTTAATGCTATTAGCAAGTTCTTGTGGCCAAACCAAAACTACAAATAGCGATGAACTTCTCAAAAGCCTTAAGGATTGGTCAGCAGTCTTTGGATACCCATCCCGCTTTGTTAGCGACAGAGGAGTTGCCTTTACATCCAATGTTTTCATTGACTTCGTAAAGGAACATGGAATCGAGCATGTCTGGACAACTACTGGTGTACCTCGAGGAAACGGGCAAATAGAACGGCTGAGGATACCTCGAAATGGTATAAATTTATTTCGCAGGTTCAGAGAGCCATAAAATCTCACGTCTATTGTTTCACAAAGAAGACGCCGCTTTTGCTTATGTTTGGTGTAAAAATGCGGAGTAAGACCAACGATAACTTGCTTTGCTTGCTGGAGCAAGAGTTGCTGAACGATTTTGAAGCGAAGAGAACCAAAGAACGCGAGGAGGCAAAATTTGAAATTCAGAGGGCTCAGGCAAACTACAAAAGCTGCTACGACAAAAAACGAAAGCATTTACAAAGTGTGCGATTTAGTAGCAATAAAGCGCACCCAGTTTGTAGCCGGGATGAAACTTGCGAGCACCTATTTTGGACCGTATTTACCTTCAATATGAAGATTTGGAAGTATGTAGACTGGAACGAGGATGACAGACAGCCGGGATGACCGAATGTAAGGAACAGTGGAGATCCTGCCGTCTGGCAACCCCACTCAAGAGAGACATTACAGAGGATCTAGAGAGCAGAGCAAACAGTCGAAAAGCAGAAGTCGAAAGAGCACGTAGTAAAAGTTTTGGTTGTCGTAATCAAGTCCCGATTATTCAAAATAAAGTCGAGGTTTCGGTTTATGTCGCGGAGGGTTCAAAGTTGTGTAAAGATCAAGCTGTAAACAATACCGTGAAAACTATATTATATATCATTATATCTATTAAATAAACTCATCAAATAAATCTATATTACATGTATATTAAGACAAATTCTGGAGAATAAAAAAATATGTAAAGATGTAAATAACACATACATATTGCTTAATACATAAATATGTCCATATATGTATAATTCGAAAAACTCTCATTTATTTGAATAATTACACTTGATCCTAGCTCTTATAACCAGCCTTTTTAAGCCGTAAATTACACCCTAGTCCTTCGCAAGTATATTAAACTAATCCACATGTCTGCCATTGATTTAAACCAAGGTTATGCAAACAAAACTAATTAATGTCAATTGGCATTTACAACGATCAAAAGCACAAGCACAATGACAACAACAACAAAAGTAGTACCAAACTAACGGCAAAACTTTTCTTGTTGCCAACAATTACAACACTCAAAGAGAAATCAAACAACAAGAAAAACAACAAAAGGAGCACGGCAAGAAGAACATAAACTTTTCCAGCTAAGATCCGAAGCAACATTTCGTTCGTGTTGCGAATTTTCTGCCGACGCCTTCAAGATTCAAGCTAGTGATTTTTTTCCTTTTATTCCTTTGCCTCTTGCGACTAATTTTTGCACAAACAACAAACGAGACGGAAGGAAAAAACAAACACCCACACAAACACACACACGCGCGAGCGCGCGACCAACAGCTGTAACGGTAATAAACAACAAAGCAGCAGCCAAAACAAAAATAACAACCACAACAACGAGAACAATCCTTCCCTCCCACCCAAAAGTTACGCAAGAGTTTTTTGTCGCCAAAAAGTAGCTAGCTAAAAACGATGGCAAGACAAGCCGATGTTTCTATACCCTCGGAGTTATACTTATGGGCATTTTCAAGATGGCGAACAGAACAATAAAAAATGTTTGTTCTATAATTATAAAAAAAAGGGTATGATTAGGTAACGAATTGGTATTATGTTGTGAACATTTCGATTTTTTTTTAGAAACGCTTTCACAACATTTCATAAACATTTTTTTCTTTGATTATTGATGATTACGCATGATTACGTAACGAATTGGTTATATTTTATAAACATTTTGAATTTATTTCAGTAACGCTTTCACAACATTACACACCATAAACTAGAAGATTACACAGGAAAAATAGTTGTTTTACTATTTAAAAGAAGAACTCCAAAATAATAGTATATTGACCATACAAAATATTGCATTTACAAAAAGAATATTAAATCAACCAAAAACACCTTTTAACGAGGTGACGTAAAAGTGACGATGGCATCTTCAACTTCAAAAGTTCCTGATATCAAATTTTCTGACTATTAATAGTATCGTTTTGAGGGGCCTACATTAATTACTCCAAAAAAAAATTTATCTCAACGACAAATGTTAACCTGACAATGAAATATCGGACCTTAGTGTTCAACGCGTATTTGAAGCTAGATCACAACAACATTAAAAATTTGTTGGATTTTTGCTCCACCGGCATCAACAGCTCTCAAATATTCAAAATTTTTAATTTCGCACTTTCCCTCCCTTTACCCTGAACTAATCCGTTTTTGAAAAATCTTATCATGCAATTTCAAAGAAATTTACAATACCTTTCGAGATCAAGATATAAATAGTTCAGATCGGGCTATCGTAGCAGATTTTCAAGTCTACGGCTCTATAAAGTAGTCCCCTTGCACACCACAGTCTCGGTGCTCATCGACACTTAGTGGACTGCCGTCCACAGTGATTATTCATGTACAGAGTCAACATTCCAATATTAAGATTAAAATTCTTAATTCTTAACATTACTAAGTAAAGATTAAGTATTTGTTACAGTTTAACAATCCCTTGTGAAAGATAATTTTTAATAATTTGTATTTATAGGGTTACAATTCTTTATTTAATCATATAAACAGTAAATAATTCATATTGACTGGATACTCACATTTAAGAACCAACTTCATCAACCTAGAATCGAACTGGGGTCTCAGAACTCATACACCGGCCGCTCAACCAACCGGACCATACAGGCAAACCAAACACGAAAGTCTAGTACTCAAATACATAATTGGGCCGTTTGTTCAAGTTCACTCTAACTCCAGATTTAGCAATTCCGTTGGCTCAGAGCATGGAGCGTACGCTTAAGAAAGTATATACATATATTCTTGATTAGCATCACCAGACGAGTCGATCTAGCCATGACCGGTTGTCCATCTCTGGAAGAGATGCCAGACCTGTACAGTCAGCTGCTTATTAAACAGAGTTCAACTGGTAGCGCGACACCATCTAATCTATTGTTTACGAGTTCATAGTCAGTTCTCATGTGTTCCTGAATACATAATAATGCGCACTATTTTTTACTGAATTCATGTATTCGGCCTAGCATAAACATAGTCCATGTGTTTCAGTAAAAGTTAGAAATCCATTATGATTAAATCGAAAACATCAACAAATTAAATTGATATATTTTTATACCCGGTACCCATAGGAAACAAGGGTATTATAAGATAGTGCCAACCGAGAATGTATGTAACAGGCAGAAGGAGAAAACTCCGACCCTATAAAGTATATATATTCTTGATCAGCGTCACCAGCCGAGTCGATTTAGTCATGTCCGTCTGTCCGTCTGGGTTAAAGTTAATAGAAACAATTAATAAATAAGCTTGAGCGGACGTTTTCTGAAAATTTCAGTAAAATCGGATGATAAACATGGGAGATATTAGCAATAAGGTTAGAATTTTAACACACCCCCCTAAGGCACTGCTGTTGCAAGTTGTAGCCGACAGGTGGCGCATTCGAGCCTTGGCCGCGCGCTATAATAGCGCCAACTGCAGAAGAAATGACAAGAGAATAGACAAAAAATAAGATAATTAATTTTTTGACGCCGATCGAGCGGGTTCTATGCGTCCTTATAAAATGTATCATTCATATTTAAGTATGACAATCAATTGTTTAGGTCGGGAGCTAATTCGGGAGGCGATTTATTTTAAGAAGTATTTAATATTGCCTTGTAGGGTAAAGCACAAACGTTTAGATACCGGGTATTTCACAGTCGAGCACAGTCGACTGTAGCTTTCTTACTTGTTAAAATATGTCGAAGTATGATGACTAATTGGGAGCTAACTTAAAGACCAAGTAGTTGCTGTTCAAAGTAAAGTTTAATTCGATTTAATAGACTAATAGCTGTTCAGGGGGCTATAGACCTCTTCAGATGTTCCTGTTTAATAATTTATAGGCACGTCCTGCGTTCTGTATACTTCTTCTATTATGTTTATTTCTTTAGGTACAATATCTCCTGCAATCCCCCACTTTTACTACAAATACCTAGTAAAAAATACAAAGATAAAACCCACGGGGCAGCAAAAAATTAAATGGAAACAAAAAAAATCGCGTGAATGTTGAACATTTTTGCGCGACGCTGCAAGCGTTACATGTGTCACTCGCTCGCACCATCCACAACCGCCACCCTCTCTGCCACACCCTCCCTCTGGCCACCAAATCAGACATGAATAACTGCCGGCGGGGCACAAAAAAAAAAAAACGTGAACCCAAAAAACAGCCGAATTTGCAAGGCTTGTACGGTGGCTAAAATAACGCTCACGAGCGGTCGCACTGAAGTTGGATCCTTATGTAAGTTTTGCCTAAAAAAACCCGATGGCAACATCCAGGATACCACGAAAACCCGAATCCGAAACACAGATTGCAATCAGTACGGTATGCAGAGGAGTAGAATTAAAAGTTTTCGGATTTTGTAAGGATTTATGCCGCGGCAGCGTATGAAAGCCTTCAAAATGTGCTCCCTTGGTCAAGGTTCCTTCGCTTGGAAAGTAAAAACGGCCATTGCTAAGATCTCATCTAAGCTTATTTTAACCATACTTACAGAAAGCCATTCTAAACTAGCAATCACAATACCCATTCTCCGAACATGTGCAATTAAAGGTGGGAACCAAGCTAAAACAATCAATTTTATACCTGGTACCCATAGGGTACAAGGGTATTATAAGTTAGTGCTAACCAAGAACGTATGTAACAGCCAGAAGAAGTCCTTTAAAGTATATAGCCGAGTCGAGCCGAGTCACCAGCCGAGTCAATTTAGCTATGTCCGGTCTGTCCGTCTGTCTGTTCGTGTGAAACAACAGATCTCAGAGACTATAAAAGCTAGATTTACCAAATTTGGTGACAACTTTTGAATCTGTTGCACGCAGATCAAGTTTGATTTCAAATTTGGCCACGTCCACTTCCGCCTCCGAAAATCATAAAAAACGATATGTAAGCTATAATGTTCGGCTTAAATTTTGTCATCATTTTATTTTTTTCATGTTCATGTGCTATTTAATTTCACCCACAATGCTTTGGGTACCGGATATCTCACAGTCGGTCACACTCGACTGTAGCTTTCCCACTTGTTTCAAAATGGTACTGTAATGTATTTTAAATCCCCAGATAAAATCTTTGTTATGGCCATATTTCATAAGGTATTATATCTTGACTTCATTTCCATGTGATTGATGACGTACAAAAAAATTTCGAAAATTCAATTCAGCAAAGTCTGAATAGGTAGCGGGTGGCTTTCTTAATTCGGGCCTAGCTCATTTTAAATGGTCACATCAAAATGTACATGTGTACATATATCTCAAACTAAGTTGATACAAGTTTAAACAAAATTAGCATCAAGAGGTTGACTTCGACTTTTCATGAACGACTATTAGCCACTTGCTTGTCAAGAAAAAATCAAAGGCAGTAGCGAAAAACCTGAAACCCGGACGCTGATCCAGAACCCAAAGCGTACTCAAACTAAACCCGGAGCGGAGCAGATAGCGTTTCTTCATTCTCCATAAACCGCAATCAAGGTGTCAAGCCTCCGGGAGCGACAGTTCGGTTAGCCGCACTTAACGCGGCAAACTTTTCGGGGCGCGGCGGCCGATTTAAATTAAAATTAGTGCGGTAGCAAGGCGTAATGCAAGCCAATCAAAATTCTTTCACTTCTCGAAAACGACGCAGGTCTCACCCCCCGTGAATCCCCATTCAAGTTGACTTGAAATCGGATCATCTATAAATTCGTTTACGATTGCTCTAAAATCACAAGATTGAATTGAGACCAAATGGAATCTTCCGGAAAACCATCCGCTTTTTAACAGATTGATTTTAGTTATTAGAGAGAGGTTAAGCTTATGTATGTTATTTATTAGTTATGAAGATATCAAGCAACAGAAAATATAAATCTTGAAAGTTATTTTCAATTAGATATTTTATTTTCTTCATAGTTTTCTAAAAATAAAAACTGAAAACCTTTAGCCCAGATTAAAGAATGTGAATTAAAGTAAAACCAGATTAAACAAAAAACGTAATATTTTTGAGCGTGAAAGCTAACGAAATAGTTGGGTGCCACTTGTTATTATTCTTGGACACACTGAAAATAAGACACTCAGGACAAAAGCAGCCTAAGGAGAGTGAGATGAGACTTTTGTCACTGTAACCAGGGCAACCACATAATTGAGTTATTACACTCACTGACAACACTGCCCATGGCGCATATAAATCCACTTCAACGAGCAGCAACAAAAACGAAGGGGAAAAACGAAAATACTCGCAGTAAACAAAGAAGGTGGGGTAGCGGGAGTCAGGAGGCAAGAGGCGGGAGGCGTATATGGCCAGAAGCGATGCATGACAATTTGTGGAATCTCTTTAGGGGTAGATCAAGTCGCCACTCCCATGACCTACAGCGAGCGGAGAGACCAGAGTATTCAGACGAGAAGAAAGTACAGTCGAAACCACAGCCCTAAACTTTCTCCAAACAATTCTTGGGGAGGCGAGGAGGTTTATCCTCGTATCTCGCAGCCCGTGCTTTATGCCGAAAGAAAAACAAGACTTGGCAAAGGCGTTCCAGGGCAATACCAATCCTTTCCCAAAAAATTTAACAGTGAGGAAGGGGATCCCCAAACATGCATATCCATCTACACTCAAAAAAATTCGTCATAGGAACTATACTATTGTTTCTCAAATTATATACTCTTGAGTATTCAAAATTTCTTAAGAAGAGCTTATTAATTTGATATTCATTTGCACCGAGACTTGAAAAAAATCACAAACGCGACAATCAGAAAAGCACTAAATTCCAGCTAACTCGATGTGTTATCGAATTTTCGATGTAGGTTCATATAAAAATAATTCTCGAAAGTACATAATAATGAGCATATGTACATATTATATTATTAAGTATTATTATATTATAAAGAAAGTTAAAGTCTAGTTTTTTTTTTACGTATCTAAGCGTTATGACCCAACCTAAAGCTTATTTAAAGATCTTTGTTGCACCTTTGTGCAGAAGGAAAAATTGGGATAGAAATTGTTAGGAATTCGGAGTTTTCAGAAAATGTAATTATTGTAAAAATTAAATTAAATTCAATGGAATCCTATGTAATTGTACAGTTTGTTTAATTGTAATATGCTTTAAATCGATCAATCCTATCATAAAATTAATTTTCTTTTCCTTTTTTTTTATCGAGAAAAATTATCTTTTATCCACTAGTCCTTAATTATTTCCCAGTGTAGGGAGGACTGAAGGCGCTTATAACCCAAAGCATATGATAAATAACACGGACACACAAGCTCCAGACACCTAACAGACCCTTAAATGTTTGGATGTGCGCGTGTATAGTGTTTGCCACTCCTAAGTGCCACTCCCCCTTTTATCCATTCTCCCTTTACCCAATCCCTCGCAATCCACTCCGCACGTTGTTAGTTTGGCGATTAAGACGTCGACGATTCTACCGCTGAACTACGGCCTCAAGTCACGGCCCAATGCATATGTATGCGTATTAAAGATGCTCCAGATACACACACAGGCACCGCACTAACTGTCGTTTGGCCTGTGTCAATATGTATGTAAATAAGCGGGAAAACAAGTGGTTATAAATTTCCAAGGGCGATGATTCTGGGGTGACTGTCGCACAGGGCATTGCGTATACGCACCATCGACGCCAAAAGCCGTCAGCCAAAAATAACGCATACGCACTCACACATGCACAATGAGAGTCTGGGCGTGTATGTGTGCGTGTGTATACCTTAATAATAATGCCCTTAAGAAAGGACGTTGGAGCTACAAACTCAATAACAAAACGAAAATAGGCAACATGGCTCGAGGGAAGGGAAAGAAGCAGGAAAAGGGAAAGAAAGAAAAATAAAATAAACGTAAACGTAAACATCGCCGGAACGAGATGAGAGTGCCTAGAAAGTGATGAGGCGCGCAATGGAGAAATGGTGTCCTTGCCCGAGATCTATCAACTATAATACAGAATTAAAGCTCATTTTTTCGCCCACCCACCCAATCGGCTTTTATGTCCCGTTTCCTCTAAAGTTTTTTAATATGTTTATTTATATAAATGCAGGGCAATGTGGCCACCGTTGCGTCGTCAACGTTGTTTATTACCTCGACGTTGTTGTTGCTTAGTCTTTCAACACCCACCCGCCTTTTGATACGAGCGAACTCAATCAGGGGATGTCCACTACAAGTTTGCTGCTTTATTACACCGCTCATAGAAAGCCATAAAATTAAAAGCAATTTTGTCGTTGCAAATACTTAAACTTACGTTCTTATCCCCCTCGTTGGGCTGAAAGGTTATTCTGATTGGGATTGCATTTCCAGTTATACCTTCCATGGCATAAGAAGAGGTTAAAAGGTCAAGTTGGCAGACTTTACTATACTGAGGGCAATGTTTCCGTAGTTTCCCCTCCAATAAATCGCCTTTTTATTGCAAATCTTAAAACAATTACATACATACTCCAAGAAAAAGCCATTGCTTCAAAGTTCCCAAAAATTCTTTAAAATTTAAGGTCATTTGACCTAAAGTGTACCCTTAAATTTTGAAATACGATTGCCTTAAAGTTTATATTTAGGCAATAGAAGCCTAAAACTCTATTTTTAGTCTATAAAAGCCTATATATTAGACAAAGATTGTCAAAAATGTAGCAGGATGGCATACCTATATACTTACTTATATAGTTACTTACCTACCTACTTATGTACTTATAATAACTTATTATCTATAATTACTTAAAACATAGACTTAATTATTAGTTAAGATAAATATAAACACATTGTGCAATATTGGAGATGATGTTGGGCTGACAGAGCTGTTAAGGCGCTCTCTTGACTCGCTCTCCTCTCTCGCTCTCATCGCGCTCTGAACAAAAACGGGGGTTGATGCAGATCGCAGAGAGAGCGAGGAGTCAGTCGAACGCAGCCCAGAACCGAGAAAAGAAGTGAAATAATAAAAAGAATAAGACATTACGCTAACTGTTGTTCGTCTACAATATCAGAAGTGGTCGATTACACGCTAAAATGGAATTCGAAAACGTTTCAATTGCGCAGCTTAAAAAGTGGCTAAGTGTATTAAATAAACCAACTACGGGCACAAAAAAAACATTAGTTATGCGTTTAAATGCGGTACCAATGGAAATAAGAAAAACGATCGACATGTCAAAGCAGGGTAATTCCGAGGAAGACGACGACGAGCATTTAAACGAAACTGGCGACAACGGCAACGAAAAAAAGGCAAACGAATCTGGAGACAACGGCAACGAAAAAAAGGCAAACGAATCTGGAGACAACGGCAACGGAAAAAAGGCAAACGAATCTGGAGACAACGGCAACGGAAAAAAGGCAAACGAATCTGGAGACAACGGCAACGAAGAAAATGCGGACGATTTTAACGGCAATGAGAACGAGACAAATTCAAACGAAAATTTTGGCGAATACGGAGAGGACAATAATTGCGAGAATATGGAATACGACGGAGGCACGAACAGCGAATATGGAATGGAAATGTTGGACGAAGATAGCGGCGAAGAGGAACGGGACAACAACGGCAACAACAATGGCAAAAATTACAACAATGGCGGCAACAACAACGGCAACGGCAAGAACAAAAACGGCGGCAACGACAATGGCAAAAATTACAACAATAACGGCAACGACGACGGCAAGAACAACAACGGCGACGGCAAGAACAACAACAAAGGCAACGGCAACAACAAAAACGGCGGCAACGGCAATGGCAAAAATTACAACAATGGCGGCGACGACGACGGCAAGAACAACAACGGCGACGGCAAGAACAACAACAACGGCAACGGCAACAACAAAAACGGCGAGGCGAGTAACAATGCGCGCAAAGTGAAGAGTGGCAACGCTGAAAAGCTGAAATTCGAGGGAAATCAGGCCCAAGTGTCGGAAATGTCGCTGCGCATGGCAACAGAGGTGCTGACAGAATATTCTGGAGAAACATGCGCGCGCAAATGGATTACACAAATGAATAACATTGCTGAAATCTATGGAATTGGCGGGCAGTATAAGAAAATGCTTTTGGTCAGCAAAATAAAAGGCAAAGCTAACATGTGGTTACATGCAAGTCCAGAGCGTGTGCTTTTACCATTAGAAGAGCTGTGTGCCGAATTGTTCGTAATGTTTGGCGAAAAAACTTCAAAGCTAGAGGCAAGGCGCAAATTCGAGGGACGTACATGGCTGGTCAGTGAGGCGTTTGGTAGTTATGTCGATGATAAGGTGATGCTTGCTCAAAGTATCAACATAGACGAAGAAGAGCTATTGAGCTGCATTGTCGAAGGTATTCCGAACCAAGGATTGCGCAATCAAGCACGTATACAATGTTTCGATACTGTTGGGCGCATTAAGCGGGCATTTGCTGAAGTGAGTCTGCCCAAATCGAGTTCGTCCAAAGCGTACGTGTTCAAGAAGAAGGAAGCGTCGATGGACACCGATAAGGACAACGAGATGCGGTGCTTTAACTGCAACGCTAGGGGACACTGGGCCAAGGAATGTGGAAAACCAAGGCGAGAGAGAGGATCGTGCTACGCATGCGGCGAGATGGGGCACTTCGTAGCGACGTGCTTGAAGAACAAGAACAAGAGCAGCAACAATTATGTAAGATTTTTTGAAATTAATTTTATGAATAATTCTAATGATAAAATCATTACAGAATGCCTCATAGATTCAGGAAGCCCAATTTATTTCATTAAGATAGCTAAAGTACCAGGAAATACGCAGAAATTACCAGTTTTAGGTTTATATTATGGATTAAATAATAGTTACTTGGAAACCTTTGGAAAAATATTATGTTATGTTATGAAAAATCTAAATAAAGTACATTTTCACTTAGTTATTGTGGCAAATAAATCTATGAGTCATGATGTAATTCT